>CM055120.1:294263844-294522856 GCA_029206835.1 Rana muscosa
GGGCGTGGCGGTACTCCCTGGCTTGTTGATATATAAGAAGGAGGTGCCTAGTGCAGGTAGGTGACTGTTGTACCCCTATCCTGTTCATGTATGGGAAGGTGGTGCTAGGTGCAGGTAGGTTTTCCAGTCTGTCAATGATTGAAAAAAAGGGGGAGGCGGCAGGTAGGTGCCCAATGTCCCCCCCCCCCTAAATTTTGTCAGGATATAGCAAGAGGGTGCTGTACACCCATTCTGTCAGTATATGGCAAGGGTGTGTAGGTAGGTGCCTTCTGTACCCCCAAGTCTATCAGTGTACGGGAAGGGGGTGCGGGTATCCTGCTGTAGACATGTGCAATTTGTTCCAAATTCGTTTTTTGACTACCGTATATACTCGAGTACAAGCCGACCCGAATATAAGCGCCGACCCGAATATAAGCCGAGGCACCTCATTTTACCACAAAAAACTGGGAAAACATTTTGACTCGAGTATAAGCCTAGGGTGTCCATCTGCATGCCTCACTGTGCCCATGACTAGACTGACATTTAACATGGGAGTCTATGGAAGGGGTGCCCGGCTTCGAAAAATCGGTGCTTCCCAGCCGTAGGTCTGGCAGACAAAAAACTTTGCACACTTTTATAGAGGAGAAATAGGGCTACATGTGTGCCAAGTTTCAGGTCCAGGGGTCCTATGACCGGCCGGTATTGGGTCCCCAAAATCACCGGAGAAATTACCATTTAACATGGGAGTCTATGGAAGGGGTGCCCGGCTTTGAAAAATCGGTGCTCCCCGGCCGTAGATCCCCCGGACCACAAACTTTGCACAATTGTAGAGAAAGAGTGGCGCTACATGTGTGCCAAGTTTGGGGTCCAGGAGACTTCCAGGCGGCCAGTACCGGGTCCCCAAAGTCCGGGAGATCAGGTGCAAAAAAGGTGACGCGAGTATAAGCCGTGCTGAATGTGCTGAAAAACTCGGCTTATACTCGAGTATATACGGTAATTCGGCAATGTCTGAATTTTCAAATATTCGGAAGTTCAGAAATCCGAAAATAAGAATAAAAATTCAAAGAAAGGAAATCCGAAAAGTTGAAAATTTGAAATATTAACAAACTAATAATAATTAACTATTAAATTATATGTATTGGAATTTCCTTTCAAATTTGGCTGTTGGTGAACGTAACGAATACAAATTATCTAAAATAACAAATTCCGTATCTAAACGAATGGAACGTAAGGAATTAAAGGGGTTGTAGAGGTTCCTTTTTGTTAATAAAAAAAAAAAAAACCCATATCATACTTACCTTCACTGTGCAGCTCGTTTTGCACAGAGTGGCTCCGATCCTCCTCTTCTGGGGTCCCTCAGTGGCTGTCTCGGCTCCTCCACACAATAGCTAACCCCCTTCTGGGAAGCGCTCTCCCAAGGGGGTTAGCTTGTGGGCGCGCTCCCGTGATACAGTCGGCAGCCATAGCCGCCGACTGTATCACTTGGCCCCGCCCCCCCCTGGCGCGGTGTCATTGATTTGATTGACAGCAGCGGGAGCCAATGGCTGGGCTGCTATCAATCATCCACTGAATGAGCCAAGAAGCCAGCGCGTTCACGACGCAGGACTTTCGAGGGCTCAGGTAAGTAAACGGGGGGGGGGGGGCGCTAATCGTCGGATGTTTTTTCACCTTAATGCATAGAATGCATTAAGGTGAAATAACATGAACCTTTACAACCCCTTTTTTAATAGTAAATAACAATAATAATAAACTTATTCCTATTAATTCGTAACTTCAGATACCGTATATACTCGCGTATAAGCCGAGTTTTTCAGCACATTTTTTTTTGTGCTGAAAATGCCCCCCACGGCTTATACTCGAGTCACCTTTTTTGCGCCTCATCTCCCGGACTTGGGGGACCCGGTCCCGGCCGTCCGTATGTCCCCTGGACCCCAAACTTGGCACACATGTAGCCCCACTATTCCTCTACAACTGTGAAAAGTTTGTTGTCTGGGGGACCTACGGCCGGGGAGCACCAATTTTTCAAACCTGGGCACCCCTTCCACAGACTCCCATGTTAAACGTCAGTCTAGGCATGGACACAGTGAGGCATGGGCACAGTGAGGCATGCAGATGGACACCCTAGGCTTATACTCGAGTCAATACGTTTTTCCCAGTTTTTTGTGGTAAAATTAAGTGCCTCGGCTTATATTCGGGTCGGCTTATACTCGAGTATATACTTACATTTCTATTCATTACGTTCACTAACAGCCAAATTTGAAAGGAAATTCCAATACCTATAATTTAATAGTTATTAGTTGGTTATTTCGAATTTTGCACCCTATAATTTAAATATAACCCACCCCTTCCTGTCAAGGCCACACCCATTTCTGTTTAAGACCCGCCCTGAAATTTTGGAGTGGGGACACTAGTTCTTAGGGCCTGGGGAGGGGCAATGGATTCCCTTAATTTGCATAGATTTCCTCTCACTTCCTGTTTGGCTATTGGGCAGCAAGTGAAGGGAAATCTCTGCAATGGGACAGGGATGGTAAAAAATAAACTGACAGGGGCTCTAACCCTCCCTTACTCTATCCAAAATGAAAAAAATAAGTGTTGCCTATAGTTCTACTTTAATCACATATTTCTGATAATTTTATGGAGAGGACTAAGAAGATGTAACCATGCCGATGGTGCAACAGAAAACATATAGCACAGTGAGGAAGGTTTGTGGTTAGGATGATAGGAGAGTCAAAATTAGAAGCAGCCCCCCCCCCACAGATACGGAATGCCGGCCGCCCGCATACTAGAAGCAGTGCGGCCGCTTTATGGAGGCGCTAGACTAATTTGCCTCTCAGCCCAGCCTGCCCCATAAGACTGGCGCTACATTAACAGTGTAGCGCAAGCCGGCGGGAACTCTTTCCGTGCTGCCCCCCCTGCAAAGTGCTGCCCTTGGCCTGGGCCTTGTTGGCCTAGGCCAGGATACAGCTTTGGCTGTACCCTCATTCTGTCGCTATTTGGAAAGGAGGGATACAGGTAAGTGTTCACCGTACCTTTTTTGTTTTGTATGGGAAGAGGATGCTGGGTGCAGGCAGGTGTCCGCAGTACCCTGTGTCTCTATATGGAAATTAGATGGGGGAGGGGGTGTTACTGGGTACAGGTAGGTGCCTGATGTACCCCCGTTCTCCGTATTACATGAGGTGCTGATACAGGTAGGTTCCTGCTATACCCCCTGGTCTAGGCATGGAATAGGGGAGCTGTCAGGGTATGAGAAAGGCATGAAAAGTGTGTAGAAATAAAGTCTGTGTCATCAACTATTGACCACTCTCAGCTTCCATATATTCTGTCCTGTGTACCCAGATTTCCTGCTGGCACCGGGTGTGCCCCCCAAGTCTGTTTGTAGATTTCCTTCTGGTCTCCAGGTTGGCAGATCTCGGGGTCTGGGAATTTTCCTGCGTTTTTACTGGACGTCTCTTTGTATATTGCTCTTTTTATTATCTGCTTGGGCTGTGGGTGATGCAATCACTGAGCATCACTAGGAGTCATTAGATGGTTCTTGGAGGAAGACCCCAGACTGGGTCTGATTTACCATACTAATGTGATTCCCGCGTGTTGCAGGTCGTTCGATTACAACCTGAAGACTCTCAGCTGCCGCCTGCTGCCGTGGACACAGAATTCCCTCCTCGTCACCATGACCAAGAATGTCAACTATGATGTCTACCAGAAAAAGGGTAACTTTCCTCGTGTGGTGGGTAGAGGGTGGCGCTTTCCTCGTGTGGTGGGTAGAGGGTGGCGCTTTCCTCGTGTGGTGGGTAGAGGGCGCCGCTTTCCTCGTGTGGTGGGTAGAGGGCGCCGCTTTCCTCGTGTGGTGGGTAGAGGGCGCCGCTTTCCTCGTGTGGTGGGTAGAGGGCGCCGCTTTCCTCGTGTGGTGGGTAGAGGGCGCCGCCTTCCTCGGGTAGAGGGCGCCGCCTTCCTCGGGTAGAGGGCGCCGCCTTCCTCGGGTAGAGGGCGCCGCTTTCCTCGTGTGGCGGGCGCCGCTTTCCTCGTGTGGCGGGCGCCGCTTTCCTCGTGTGGCGGGCGCCGCTTTCCTCGTGTGGTGGGTAGAGGGCGCCGCTTTCCTCGTGTGGTGGGTAGAGGGCTCCGTTTTCCCCTTGTGTGGTGGGTAGAGGGCGCCGCTTAACATTTGTACTATGTATTAATTGATGTTTATTTATACAGATTATGTTCGGGAATGTGTGGTGGGGGATGGGTCAACATATCGTGGAATGACCTCTCAGACTGTGAAAGGGAAAACCTGCCAACACTGGAAACTAAAATTTCCGCATGAACACAAGTGAGTGACAGCTCTACTCCGGTGTCTGGAGAGGTCACCCCCCTCCCCTCAGGGTGCAGCTTCTTTGTGCCCTTTGTCCCTCCCCTCTGTATATCTTATCCCTCCTCTCTGTGTGCAGCTCCTTCCCTACCTATATCTAGCTCCTCCCTTTTAGTGTGATTTTTTTGTGTGTAGCCCCTCCCCCTCAGTCTGCAGCTTTTATTGCATCCCTTCCCTCTGTGGCTCCTCCCCATGTATGTTGTGCTCCTCCCCCTCAATGTGCGGCTTTTTAGTGCCTCTTCCCTCACCTCTGGCTCCTCACTCCTCGGTGTGCAGCCCCTCTCCCTACATATCTCTCCCCCTTTGTGTACAGTTCCTATCCCCCCCCCCCCCCCCCCATCATTGTTTTTTGTTTTTGTTTTTTTATTCTTTCCCTCTGTTTTGGTTATACCCCTCTCCTTTGTGAAGCTCCTCCCCCTATAAATATTTGATTGGACTTTCGTTACTTTGTGTAGATACTTTCCCAATGCTCAGAACGGGCTGGATGAGAATTATTGCCGAAACCCAGACAAGGACGACAAGGGTCCCTGGTGTTACACCACCGACAAGAACGTGAGATACCAATCCTGCGGAATCAAGAAGTGTGAAGAGGGTGAGAGCACGTGGGGGTGTGAGGCGGGTGGGATGTGAGGAGGGGGTTAGAGCCAGGTGGGTGGGGGTGAGAAGGGGATGGGGGTGAGAGCGGGTGGGGGTGTGAGGAGGGGGTGGGATGGGGGGGTGAGAGTGGGGGGGGTTAGAGCTGGGTGGGGGTGAAAGCGGGTGGGGGTGAGAGCGGGTGAGAGCAGGTGGGGGTGTGAGGAGGGGGTGAGAGCCGGGTGGGGGTGTGAAAAGGGGGGGTGGTGGTAGTGTGAGGAAGGGGTTAGAGCTGGGTGGGGTTGTGAGGAGGGGGTGAAAGCGGGTGTGAGGGAGGGGGTGAGACCTGGGTGGGGGTGTGAAAAGGGGGTGAGAGCCGGGTGGGGATGTGAGGAAGGTTAGAGCCAGGTGGGGGTGTGAGATGGGGTGGGGGTGAGAGGGTGTGAGGTGGGGGTTAGAGCTGGGTGGGGGTGTGAGGAGGGGGTGAAAGCGGGTGTGAGATGGGGTGGGGGTGTGAGATGGGGTGGGGGTGAGAGGGTGTGAGGTGGGGGTTAGAGCTGGGTGGGGGTGTGAGGAGGGGGTGAAAGCGGGTGTGAGATGGGGTGGGGGTGAGAGCCGGGTGGGGGTGTGAAAAGGGGGTGAGAGCCGGGTGGGGGTGTGAAAAGGGGGTGAGAGCCGGGTGGGGGTGTGGGGAGGGGGTGAGAGCCAGGTGGGGGTGTGAGGAGGGTTAGACCCAGGGGGGAGAGAGGGGGTAGGGGTGTGAGGAGGGGCTGAGAGCCAGGTGGGTGGGGGTGTGAGGAGGGGCTGAGAGCGGGTGGGTGGGGGTGTGAGAAGGGGCTGAGAGCGGGTGGGTGGGGGTGTAAGGAGGGGCTGAGAGCCGGGTGGGGGTGTGAGGAGGGGCTGAGAGCCGGGTGGGGGTGTGAGGAGGGGCTGAGAGCCGGGTGGGGGTGTGAGGAGGGGCTGAGAGCCGGGTGGGGGTGTGAGGAGGGGTTAGAGCTGGGTGGGGGTGTGCATAGGGGGTGGGGTGTGGAGTAAAGTGGGGGGTGAGTTTATGGAAGTGGTTTCAGTAATGGTGTCGGAGGAAATTCTTCCCTATGATGATTTGTACCACATAAGAATCTTTTGCGCACTCCCACCTGACACCATCTTGTATTTCACAGCCGTGTGTCTGAACTGTAACGGGGAAGATTACCGCGGCTCGCTGGACCGGACAGAGTCGGGGAGGGAATGTCAGCGGTGGGACCTTCAGAGCCCTCATCCCCATCCATATAACCCAGAAAAGTAAGATGAGGAGCAATATGGGACATTTGTCAATTTTAAAACTTTTCCATCCTGTGCTTCACCATGTAATGACTGTGATGGATTTTCCTGAACTCTATCCGATCCTCTATTTTATATAACACGCAGAACCGCGTACGTCCAAACTGAGCCGGTCATAAGAAGTCATGGCGGCGTCGGAGGCTCACCCCATTCTGTTATGATGTTACTTTCTTACCTTCTCATTCCATCTCTGAGCTTTTTCCCGAATATTATCGTTACATTATTGCTACGATTATTGTATTGTTACTTTCTTACATTCTTGGGTCCCATACACACGGGGGGGGGGGGGGGGGGGTAGGGTGACCACATTTCCAAACTACCATTCAGGGACACCCTCCCTTCCCAAAAATCAGCTTGTGCTGTAACAAATCAGTGATTGGACACAAGAGGCGGGATTTATGATTTCTCCAATCACAAGCAGGGGGCGGGGATTGTGCTCCTCCGTGCATTCCCGGCTAGGACAAGTACTGTCAGTGAGTAAAGTGGTGATATGGCGACCTTTATTGGGGGCATCAGATTGGCCCCGGGGGTGGCTGTGTCAGTTTCATTCCGGGACACTGTATTGTCCTGGAATGAAGGTGCCCGGGACAGACCTGCAAAATGCGGGACTGTCCCGGGCAATCCGGGACATGTGGTCACCCTAGGGGGGGCTCCATTGGAGGAGTGTCCTGCTCAGGGGGGGAATTTGTCCGCTGGCCTCCCGCTGTGCAGGCGGATCGCTGGTTCATGTCCTCTCCCGCTTATGCAGAGCGGACACAGATGCGGCCCGCTCTTCTCTATGGGCAGTTGCATGTAAACGGATGTAGACCGCCAGTTTTTATTGCTGTCTGTGTCCCTGTTAGGAAGACTCACCCTCTCTATTAGTCCTCGTTACCATTTGTCAATGAAAGTAAAAGAAAATCCCAAATTTTGGGCTGTCCCCAGAGAAGTAATGGAGGGGAAATCTTCCAATGGGGATGCTAGTTCTGGTGACCTGCGGGTCCCCAAGGAATTCCCTTAATTTGCAAGGATTTTCTTTCACTTCCTGTTTGCCTATGGGACAGGAAGTGAAGGGAAATCTCCACAATGGGACACAGCGAAAAAAAAAAAAATGACGGGTTATAACCCTCCCCTGCTCTATCCAGGATGGGGGGGGGGGGGGGGAGTTTTTGCCTATAGATCTACTTTTAAGTTCTCATTCCATCTGAGCGGTTTTCTGGATATTGTTACTTACATTCTCATTCCTTCTCTGAATCGCTCTCTTGGATAATATTTATATTATTATTAAATTTTGATTTATTACTTTTACCTAAAAATGTAAATATTTCATGAATCGGTTTTTGTTTCTGCTTCATTTTAGTTGTGATCAGTGGCGGCTGGTGCTAAACTTTTTTTTTTTGGGGGGGGGGGGCAGCAAACAAGTGCCCCCCCCCCCCCCTGCACTTAGCCCCTCCTTGGCACGGTCCCCCTCGCGCACTCACCCCGACTTTGGCTTCTCCTCCGGCTGCTCCTGGTTGTGATATGTTTGTTTTTCTATTTGTTTTCTATGTTATTTTATTTTTATTTTTTTAATGTCTGCAGGTATCCCGACAAACACCTAGATGATAATTATTGCCGCAATCCGGACAGTTCGGAGAGACCCTGGTGCTATACTACTGACCCCAAAATGGAGAGGGAGTACTGCAAGATCACAACGTGCAGTAAGTTTGGTTGGCCCGGAGATGTGGAGGATCTATTATGTGTTCACTTCTTTCTACTAAATATTCTGATAATTTGCAAAAATTGGTGTGTGTGCTGAATGAAGCACTCACTGGTACCAGAGGTGGCTCTTTAATTAGGCAAATTAGGCAGTCGCCTAAGACCTCGCACTCACAGGGGCCTCGCGGCCGCCTAATTTGCCTCTGCTCAATCACTGTGTGATACATCCGTGCAACTTTATGCAGCCATTTTTATTTGCTTGAAATTTTTTACCCATTTATGGGCATGGTGGTGCCCCCGTGTCTACGTTTTTTGCTTAAGGCCTCACAAAGCCTAGAGCCGCCTCTGACTGGTACTATACCAATACTATTGTAAAGACCTGAATTAATATGTAGAATCTCCTCTATGCTAAAACACCTTGATGTGCCCGACCCTTCCCAAATCATCTGGGTCCCTGGAGACCCCCCCCCCCCCCCCACCCCCCAGCCCTGTGTGGCTGATACCCCATGTCCTACACCTTGCAGCACATATGGCTTTGTTGGCTGGCCTCCCCAGTCTGTTACAATTTTACTTTCTTATGTTCTCATTCCATCTCTGAACTATTGTTACATTTCTGAAATGTTTTTTTTTTTTCTCATTCCCTTTCTTTTGTCTCTTGCACTTCTGTTTTGCAACACTCGGGTCCTGGTTGGAGTCCCTACCAGGACATTACCTGCATGGAGTTTCCATGATCTCCCTGTGCTTGTATGGGGATACTCCGGGTACTCTGGTTTAATTCCACACTCCAAAGACATGCTGGTAGGTTAGCTAGCTCCTGTCTAAATTGGCCCTAGTACATGTATATACACTACATTGTCAAAAGTATTGGGACACCTGCCTTTACACGCATATAAACTTAGTCCGTAGGGTTCAATATTGAGTTAGCCCACCCTTTGCAGCCAGTGGCAGTGTGTCCATTACGGGCACCCACCACTCTCTCTCCAGCCACCCAACTCTATGACTAATTGATAGATATCCATGGCCGCCACTCCCCTATTCAGGCGTCCGGCCCCTTTTCGGACGCCGGGCGCCTGAATTCCAGCGGCAGGGGTATATTTTTTTAAGCACCTGATTAGAGCCACAGGCTCTAATAGGCTTCAAAAAAGGTGAACTCGGAGCACCGAGCATTGCGCTCGTAGTCCACCCAGGTGTGTTAGAAAAGCGAATGAATATTGGCTTTTCTAAAACTGAACCGCCTCTCCGGCAATCAGATTCAGCGCGGGTCTGATACCCGTCACCTAATTGGCTGAAAGGACAGGAGCTGCGATTGGATGCCTATCAGGAGGAGGGGAGGAGACGCATGGAGGATACCGCTCGCTGCTCTCTGACCCGCTGCAAGGTCCCACAGCTCGCCGACGTCCCCTGCTACCTGACCTGCCACCAAGATAGGGTAAGTGCCGGGCAGACAGCAGAGGGGGGCACAGTGGTGGCATTTGATGGGCACAGTGAGGCTGCAATTGATTTTGTTTTTTTAATTTTTTTTCAGTTTGTTTGTGCCCCCCAAAAAATTTTGAGCACCAGCCGCCACTGTTTGTAGCTATAACAGCTTCAACTCTTCTGGGAAGGCCGTCCACAAGGTTTAGGAGGGTGTCTATGGGAATATTTGACCATTCTTCCAGAAGTGCATTTGTGGGGTCAGGCACTGATGTTGGAGGAGAAGGCCTGGTTCTAAGCAGGAAAGATAGACTATTCCCTACACTCTAGGGATGAGAACCAGTGGAAGGGGGTAACTCGCCACAGGACACAAAAATTGCAAGAACACCACTCACCCTCTTATACCAGGAGGATACGGGCATGTGGCACGGTGAAGGTAGGCAGGAAAAAAGGGTCCGTGTGCTACAATTATAATAACTCAAATTGACCAATCGTGTTCCACATGCTGAAATCAGATCATGGTATATTGTGATTGGTTGTAGATTATTTTTTTATCTGAATACTGTAAACTAAGAGATTAAACCTTCTATAACTGTATCAGGCATGTAATACTAAGAACCAACATGTTATTGGAAATATCACAAAGAGATCCATCACTCTCCTGAATTGTTACATCATCATTCCGAAAACCCTGTAAATTCCTTCCATGATGATATTGGGAATCAGACCAACATGGGAACACCAATAATCTCTTACAATTCGATGAGAACACATTCTTACTTATTATTCCCATAAATTAAATTACATATTAACATTTTTGAGGGTAAAGGGAAGCAGACAGAGGACTGGTTTTTAGTGTTACTAGGTAGGTTGTCCTGTGTGTGGCAAGCTCTATGTTCCCATCAAGTGCTGGAATTAAACGGCTCTATCATAGGTGTGCGCAGCCTATTGCATTAGGGCAGTGATGGTGAACCTCGGCACCCCAGATGTTTTGGAACTACATTTCCCATGATGCTCAACTACACTGGAGAGTGCATGAGCATCATGGGAAATGTAGTTCCAAAACATCAGGAGTTTCAAGGTTCACCATCACTGCATTAGGGTGTGCACCCCAAAGCTCAAACGTGTGTGTGTGTGTGTGGATATGTGTGTGTGTGTGTGTGTGTGTGTGTGTGTGTGTGTGTATATGTGTTCCACGAGGGAAGGATCCTAGGGCACTCCGGAGATGGATGCCTGAATCCGAGGTGGGCGTAATGGACCGGGAAGAGCTCCTCATCTGAAGACCCGGTGCAGCAGACTGCCGGTGACGGGTGAGTCTCTTGTCGGAGACCGTCCGGAAGGTGAATTTCCCTCGTGCGGAGACCATAGCCCACTCTTTGGAGGAGAGTGGAGGATCGAACTTGTGTCTGGGCCTATTCGTACCCACACCTCCTTTTCTGTTCTATAGCCAAGGGAGTCCATGTTATGTTCTGAATAAAGGAGTGTTGGACTTTAACGGTGTGGGGCTCAAGTTTCTGGCAGACGAGGTTCTTGGAGGGAGGATCCGATGCACAACACAGGCCCGAAGGTAAAGGAAGGCATTGCTAATACCACTTATACATCTGTGGTGGAAGCCAGGCGTAGCGCACCCTCTCCCTCCCCTATCATACCCCTAGACCAGAGACATAGCGAGCAGAACTTTAATAGAGGGGACTGGGAGAGGAGAGGAAGAGCCCGCTATATATATATATATATATATATATATATATATATATATATATATGATATAGATATCGTATTTATCGGTGTATAACACGCACTTTTTTCCCCTTAAAATCAGGGGGAAATCTTGGGTGCATGTTTATACGCTGAAACGAGCAAGAGGAGCCGAGATGCACAAAGCCAAAGTACACTCGGCTTTACTCGGCTCCTCTTGCAGTCCCGTCCATCTCCACTGATTGCGCCGCTGACATACAGAAAGCAGAGTGTACTTCGGCTAGTCTCGGCTCCTCTCGCAGTCCCGCCCCTGACTGTGAGCAGAGCCGAGTCTAGCCGAAGTACACTCGGCTCCTCTCCGCTCAAATCGGCGCCAATTTTAAAAATGCAAAGGCACTGGGCAAGGCTGCAATGATGGACAAGGCTGCATTTAAATGTAATTTATTTTTTATTTTTTCCTTAAACTTCCCTCCTAAACTTGGGGTGCGTGTTATACGCCGATAAATACGGTGTGTGTGTATGTATATATATATATATATATATATATATATATATATATATATATATTCTCTCTCAGAGATTGGTGTCAGTATTTTTTTTTTTAATTATTACTTACAATTTTATATTTTGGTGAAATATCAGGAGTCTAAACAGCCCTGATGTCTCACTTTTAGGACAGAGAAAGGGACTGAGGACAGAGATTCTCCACTACCTTTCTTTGCAGCCAAGCAGCAGGGGGAATCGGCGCAGCACAGGGTGATTAGGGTGTGCCCAGACACACCTGGCACACCCTGTGCGCACGCCTATGGGCTCTATAATACATTGTTCAACCAAACTTTCTCCTGTCAGAACATTTTTGGTTTCTCTACAAATAAGTTGTTACTTGAAACAGTTTTATGTCTTGTTTGCACATTTTATAGCAGAGGTTGGAGAGGGATGAAAGCGGACACTGATGTCTCTTCTCTCTCCTTTTCCGTCTCTTGTGTTTAAGTAGAGAAGCAGCGGATACAGAATATACCAATAATGAGCAATTGTTTCACGGGAAGAGGAGAGGGATATCGGGGAAAGGCCTTCGCGACCACCTCAGGAATCCCCTGCCAGCGCTGGGACTCCCAGGAACCACACAAGCACCGCTTCAACCCCGAGAAATACCCCTGCAAGTGAGTATCTATACAAGGCCAAAAGCAGATTTTAGAGATGGAGATAAGAGATTATATGTATGTGTGTGTCCTATCTATATATATATATATATATATATATTTATTATTATTATTATTATTATTATTATTATTATTATTATTATTATTATTATAAATGTATTTATTAAGAAAGATTTTTTTTTAATATACCCTCACTGGCCACTTTATTAGGTACACCTTGCTAGTAGCGGGTTGGACCCCCTTTTGCCTTCGTTCTTGGTAGCATAGATACAACAAGGTGTTGGAAACATTCCTCAGAGATTTTGCTCCATAGTGACATGATGACATCACACAGTTGCTGCAGATTTGTCGGCTGTACATCCATGCTGCCAATCTCCCATTCCACCACATCCCAAAGGTGCTCTATTGGAAGAGATGTGGTGAGTGTGGAGGCCATTGGAGGACAGTGACCTCATTGTCCAGTAGTGAGATGATTGGAGCTTTGTGACATGGTGCATTATCCTGCTGGGAGGAGCCATCAGAAGATGGGGACACTGTAGTCATAAAGGGGTGGACATGGTCAGCAACAATACTCAGGGAGGCCGTGGTGTATAAACGATGCTCAATTGGTACTAAGTGTGCCAAGAATATATCCCCCCCCCCCACCATTACACCACCACCAGCCTGAACCGGTGATAGAAGGCAGGATGGATCCATGTGCCAAATTTTGACCACACCATCTGAATGTTGCAGCTGAAATCCAGACTCCTCAGACCCAGCAACGTGTTTCCAATCTTCTATTGTCCAGTTTTGGTGATCCTGTGACAATTGTAGCCTCAGTTTCCTGTTCTTAGCTGACAGGAGTGGCACCCGGTGTGGTTTTCTGCTGCTGTAGCCCATCTGCTCCAAGCCTCAATGTATCAGGGGCGGATCCAGAGTCTTTTGTCTGGAGGGACACTGCCAAAAATGTTTTTTTTTTTTGTGGGAAATTTATCGGGGAAATGGTTGGTGTCGGCGCTTCAATCATCCCGGCACCATGGTTGTTATGGTGTCAGGATGATTGAAGCGCATTATTTCTATTATTACATTGTAATATAAAATTAAATAGTTCAATGCAGAATCAGTGGGAGCCCCGAGTGTGTCACTTGCCACACGTTGCGGATTGTCACTTGCCACATCACCTGCCACACCTTGCAGATTGTCCCTAACCACACCTTGCGGATTGTCACTTGCCTGCCACCAGATGCGGATTGTCACTTGCCACGTCGCCTGCCACACCTTGCGGATTGTCACTTGCCTGCCACCAGATGCGGATTGTCACTTGCCACGTCGCCTGCCACACCTTGCGGATTGTCACTAACTTGCCTGCTAAGGTGTAGTTTTGGTTGTCTCTTGCTGTGTCCCAGAGTCAGGCAGCAGAGAGATAATGTAATCTCTCTGCTGCCTGCACAGTGAGGGCGGAAGTCACTGCAGGAATGCAGGACAGACACGGGCGGTGAGAGATGATCTCATCTCTCTGCTCCCGGCTAGCTGATTGGCCAGCTGCCACACTGAGCCTGCTCTCTCACTCTCACCTGCGCTGCCAACACACTGAGCAGCACGGTCTGCCCACGAACCGCGCTGCCCGCCCACAAACCGCGCCGCAAGCGGAGCCGCCCGCTTTCTTACCCGTCTGTGGAGCCGCACGCTATCGAAACCTGCCTGCAGAGCGGCCCAACGTGACTCACTGACGTCACTCGTTGCTAGACGCCAGGTGGCCCAGGCGTTAGTAACGAGTGCAGGGAAGAGGCTCCACCCACTTCCTCCTCCGCTCCTGGTATCGTGTCAGTGTGCCGCGTAACTACATTAGACGAGTCTCTCTCTCGGCGCCGCTGATCGGCTGATGTGAGAAACTGAGAGAGACTCAGAGAGGCAGCCGCAGAACAAGTACTGTATATACTCGAGTATAAGCCGACCCGAATATAAGCCGAGGCACCTAATTTTACCCCAAAAACAGGGAAAACATATTTGACTCAAGTATAAGCTTAGGGTCTCCTTCTGCATGCCTCACTGTGCCCATGCCTCACTGTGCCCATGCTTCACTGTGCCCATGACTAGACTGATGTTTAACATGGGAGTCTATAGAAGGGGTGCCCAGCTTTAAAAAAACGGTGCTCCCCGGCCGTAGGTCCCCCAGACACCAAACTTTGCACACTTGTAGAGGAGACATGCGACTGCACGTGTGCCAAGTTTGGGGTCCAGGGGACCTATGGCCGGCCGGTACAGAGTCCCCAAAGTCCGGGAGATCAGGCGCAAAAAAAACAGCAAGCAAGTGAGTGTGACAGATGGTCTCGGGGGGGGGGCAATTGCCCTGTTGCCCCCCCCTGGATCTGCCCCTGCAATGTATTCTGTGTTCAGAGATGGTAGTCTGCATACCTTGGATGTAACGAGTGGTTATTTGAGTTACTGTTGCCTTTCTATCATCTGGAACCAGTCTGCTCATTCTCTTTTGACCCCTGACTTTAAAAAGGCATTTTCCTCCACACAACTGCCGCTCACTGGATATTTTCTTTTTTCCCCATCATTCTCTGTAAACACGAGAGATGGTTGTGTGTGTGTGTGTGTGTGTGAAAATCCCAGAAATGCTCAGACCAGCCCGTCTGGCGCCAACAACCATGCCACGTTCAAAGTCACTTAAATCCCCTTTCTTCCCCATTCTGATGCTCAGTTTGAACTTCAGCAAGTTGTCTTCCCTACATCGTGATGCTGCCATGTGATTGGCTGATTAGTAATTTGTGCTACCAAGCAATTGAACAGGTGTATCTAATAAAGTAGCCGGTGAGTGTGTTATAGAGAGTGATAGTGTGTGTGTGTATAGGTGTATATATTATTTTTTTATTTTTTTTTGTATGGAGCACTGTGGATGTAGGAGGCCAAGTGATGGACTTCAGGGTTGCCCGTGTGTTTTGCATGTTCTGACAGGATTTGGTTGTTTGGTTTGCAGAGGCCTGGATGAGAACTACTGCCGCAATCCCGATGGTTCGGAAGCTCCATGGTGTTTCACCACAAACCCCAACATAAGAGTCGCATACTGCTACCAGATAAAACGTTGCCCAGATGATGTCACAGACGCCGGTGAGTGCTTTTGGGGGGGATGAATGGATGGAACTCGTGGGTTTAGAGTTAGAGGGGGGAAAAAAAAAGAAAACTGGTAACCAGCTTAATCATATAAACATCCAGACCAGTGGAATCAATTAGGCGAGAGATGGGACTTTAAAGGTACCAGAAAACATACAAAATGATTCTTATAAAAAATATAAATTTTTATTAGCACACACAATTTCTTTAAAATCTTAATAAGCATTTAAATAAAGCATATCACTTAAAGATCAAGTGCAACCACTTCATTCTCTACATGTTTCGCTCAGAGAACTTCTTCAGGAGTTTTCAAAAAGTGTTGCATGAAGTTTTAGGCTCCATGTACACAGAAGCTGATAAACTGCAGTTAATGGGCGTTTTGGCGTTTTTTTTAAAAGCCCATTAACTGCACTCTATGTTAGCCTATGTGTTCATGTACACATAACGTTTTTTAGCTTTAATGAGCAGTGGAGTTAATGGGCTTTTTTCTGAACGCAGGAAATTTGCGTTCAAAGTGCCGTTTTTCGGCAGAAAAAAACGCAAAACGCTCATAAACGCTCGCCGCGAGCGTTTTTTGGTCCATTGAAATTTTTTTTTTTTTTTTTTTTTTAAAGCTAAAAAAAGCTACACTGAAAAACGCTAATAAAAGCTAGTAAAAAAAACGCTGATAAAAGCTAGTTTTTCTGCTGCTTTAAAAACGGCCGTTTTTGAGCTTCTGTGTACATGGAGCCTTAAGGTGCTACAAAAGAGATAACAATCATGAGAAAATGACTTGTTATGATACAATGTTGCAAATTTAATAAGACATTTTGTTTACATAATATAAGATAGTAACAAACTGAGAATGCATGCCTACCAGATGCTTTGATTCACCACAGATATATTGCTAGTTCCTAGATATGGATCCGGGTTAACGTGGAGAGATATGCGCAACCATAGAGCAAGATTAAATTCTAAAAGACAAAATTAGTATATCCATTTTTTTTGTTGGCGGTTTCTTGTTCAGCCTGCTGGCCCCAGTTAGTCTCGCCTGGGTCAGACAGACTCGAGTTCAAGAGCCAGTGAAAAACAATGTAGACCAGTGGTTCTCAAACTTTTATGAGACCAGCACCTGGTAAACTTTTCCAAAGCCTAGTTCTATCCCCAAGCATTAAAGAATAAAGGTTATACTTGCACAAAAGAGTATAGGAATGCAAAAATAATGGATAGGGCTGTTGTCATTGTCGGGGGGGGGGGGGGGGGGAATTCTGCAGCCAACTTGGTGGCCTTGTAGGGCAGTGATTCTCAACCCTGTCCTCAAGTACCCCAAGCAGGCCATGTTTGCAGGTTTTCCTTTTTTTATCTTTCACAGGTGCTTTAAATCGGAGTCAATGACTTGGTATTTTGGACAGCTATTTTATCTAAGGCCCCTTTCACACAGACGGTCCGTTCAGGTCCGCCTGTCAGTTTTTTAGGCGGACCTGAACAGATGCTCCATGCAGCCCTATGGAGCCACGGATGTCAGCGGTGACATGTCTGCTGACATCCGATCCGCTCCGCTCCGCCAAAGTGTGACAGAGGAAAACCCTATTTTTCCATCCGTCGGCGGATCGGATGACAACGGACTCTACGGTCCGTCGTCATCCGATCCCCTCATAGGGGAGAGCGGCGCTCTGACAGGGCGGTCCCTGCACAGTGTGCGGGGACCGCCCAGTCATTCGCCGGCTCAGCGGGGATCGGCGGAGCGATCCCCGCTGAGCAAGCGGAGCTTCACGGGGTGGATCTTCACGGATCCGTCCCGTGTGAAAGAGCTTTAAGAGTTATTCCCAAAACATGGCCTGTTGGGAGTACTTGAGCACAGGGTTGAGAACCACTGTGTTGTAGGGTGATGAGGCTTCTGGAGGGGGTTTTGGAGATTGAGGGGGCACTATGAAGGGCTAGAGACTTTGCAGAAGTTTGAGTGGGCACTGTGGGAGAATTGGGGGGGGGGGTGGTGGAGAAACACACTGGACCACTATGGTGGGATCTGGAAAGCACTGTGGGAGATTAAAGGATCTGAAGGTCCAAGAGGAGGGGGGGGGAGGGAGGCTGCAGCTCGGCACAGTGGGCCATGGCCTGGTGGTCAACTACCACTAATTTAGGTGTTGATCGCTATTCAAGGTTGGGCTGATCTATCAGTATGTGTGTGGCCACCATTACAGGATGTTTTCAGGCCTGGGTGACTTAATGTGAAGCTTCTCTGTCATACTGTAAGCCAGGGGTGCCCAACCTTTTTGAAGAGCGAGGGCCACTTAAGCAACTTGGTAACCAGTCGAGGGCCACAATGAGCGGAGTGGGCGGATGACAGGTCACGGCTACTCTATAGGCCCTCCGATCCGCCCAGATGAAAGGGGATGAATTCCCTTCTGTTTTTCGGATTGGCGGTAGGAGGGCGTAAACAGACATCTGTCGCTCTATAGCGGTAAATCAAGGGTCCGATTTGGTCGGGCTGATCGTGTGAAAAGGGCCTAAGACTTCTTTCACACTGATATGCTGCGGTTTACCCACACCGCGGGTGCAGCGTAGTGCACCTGTGTCTATCCTGCGGTTGGCTGAACCTTGCCATAGACTCCCACCTGTGGAAAAAGTCCTGTAGAGGAAGCTTCGTTTTATGGGGCTCTGCTCCACAGCCGCTTTCTTCCTCTACCACCAGCTTCATTCACAACACTGATGCTGTGGTATGGCGGGTCGGCAACCTGCGATCTGGGCTTGCCAACCCACCATTCCAGAGCAGGAGGTCGTGGGCCACATCAGAAGGCTCCACGGGCCACTGCTTGGCCACCCCTGCTGTAAGCTGTAATGAGACTGAACCTCAAGTTTGTATTTGTTGGTCACAGATCTTTCCTTCTCCATTGAGTAATTTCCTCTTTTTATACATAGGCTGCTACCATGGGAACGGGGAAACCTACAACGGACCTGCCAGCAGGACCAGGAAGGGGCTTCCGTGCCGCAACTGGAGTGAGAAAGCCAAAGATATTCAGTATGTCCAAAATTGTAAACGTCAAAGTCTAGGCAAAAGACAGAAAATCAGTGGAGTCTGATTATTGGAATCACATTGGGACAGTCCCCAATAGATGAATAAAATGCAGATTCTATTATAGATAATGGATTTGTAAAAAATCTGATATAATAGACTGAGACTTTGCTTCTTGCAACTAGGTTTAGCTTTGGAGAGACTCTGCAGGAAAACTATTGCCGGAATCCAGATGGTGACAGTCATGGCCCCTGGTGTTACACCAAGGACCCCAAAACGCCCTTTGATTACTGCGCCATCAAACCTTGCGGTAAGAGTCACGCACATGGCGGCCATGCTGGTAACGCCAGTTGCTTTAGTAATTTTTGTCTCCTGATTTTATTTATTTTTTTCTCTGACAGATGAAGGGCCTGCCAGCAATCTAAAAGAAGCAGGTAAGACCTTCCGATTGTGCTCAATAGTGATGAGCCGAACACCCCCGGGTTCGGTTCGCACCAGAACCCGCGAACGGACCGAAAGTTCGAACGAACATTAGAACCCTATTAAATACAATGGATGCGAACGTTCGAATTCTAAAGTGCTAATTATAACAACTATTATGCATGTTATTGTCCTAAAAAGGGTTTGGGAACCCGGGTTCTGCACCAGGGGACATGTATCAATGCAAAAATAAGTTTTAAAAACGGTCGTTTTCCGGGAGCAGTCATTTTAATGATGCATAAAGTGAAAAAAAAAAAGTCAAATATTCCTTTAAATATCGTACCTGGGGGGTGTCTAAAGTATGCCTGTGAAGTGCCACGTGTTTCCCGTGTTTAGAACTGTCCCTGCACAAAATGACACTTCTAAAGGAAAAAAAAGCCATTTAAAACTGCTTGCGGCTTTAATGTAATGTCTGGTCCCGGTAATATGGATGAAAATCTTTAAGAAAAATGGCATAGCTACCCCATGACCCCCCCCCTACCCCAGCCCATTACCAGCCCCTTTGGGTCTTGTATGGATATTAAGGGGAACCCCGCACATAAAATAAAAAAGGCCCTATATACTCTGAACAGCCGTATACAGGCGGTGCATACAAGACAGGGACTGTAGGTTTGTTCTTATGTAGAATCTGTTTGTAATTTTGAACAGGTACATTGTTGAAGTGTAGCTCCAGACCAAAAATCTATTTTTAAACTTTTTGGAAAACATAGGTAAGGGTTATCACCCCTGTAACATTTGTTTTGCTGTCTGTGCCCCTGTTCAGAACATTTCACCTCACTTTCCGTCCTAATGACAACTGTTTTTGAAATGTGGTGTTTTTCTTGAAACAAGGATTGCTGATAAAGCATCAGTACAGAGGAGACACCTTTCTCCCATATTTATTCTTACAGGAGAGAATTTTCCTTCCTAGTGGTAGATTTCCTCTCACTTCCTGTTGTCTTCTTGCGTTTGCAAGTAGGAGTCGTTTGTAAGTTGGATGTTTGAAAGTAGGGACCTGCCGTATATACTCTGCAGAAATAGGCCCCTTAGTTGTTGGTGTTGGCACAACACTGTAAGCACTCACAGTTGGTGCTGGAACGCCCTGCTGTCAACTATTATATCAGGAATTTTAATTACATATAATTGTTGAACAGTGGTAGTAAAAATTGGGCCTTTGATGGTGGTGCTGGTGCCACAACACTGTAAGCCCTGACAGTTACTCTTGGTGGGTGCAGCAATGGGCCCTGCTGTGAATTATTAGATCAAGAATTGTAATTACATGCCCCTGTTGAACAGGGGCTGAAAAATTGGGCCTTAGGCACTGGTGGCACAACACTGCAACCCTTCACAGATACTGTACTTGGAGCACAGCAATGAGCCCTGTTGCAAAGTATTGCTTCAAAAATTGTAATGACACGCCCCTGTTAAACAGGGGCTGAAAAATTGGGCCTTAGGCACTGGTGGCACAACACTGCAACTCCTCACAGATACTGTACTTGGAGCACAGCAATGAGCCCTGTTGCAAAGTATTGCTTCAAAAATTGTAATTACACGCCACTGTTAAACAGGGGCTGAAAAATTGGGCGTTAGGCACTGGTGGCGGCACCCATAAACAAAAATGATCTTCCAAGCTATCATCATCAATCGTACCATTGAGGACTCGGAGGAGGAGGATAGCCAGTCAACATAACAGCACAGGCACTCAGCATCAGCATCAGTCTTGAAGGGATGTGACATTTTAAAATCAATTAGTCTGTTATATCAGCATCAGGTGTGTGGTAGCTGGTGGTGATCCAAGACTGGTTCATCTTGATGAAAGTCAGTCGATCAACCGAGTCGGTGGACAGGCGCACCCTGTGATCCGTGACAAATCCTCCAGCAGCACTGAATGTGCGTTCCGAAAGAACGCTGGATGCAGGACAGGCCAGTAGCTCAATTGCATACTGTGCAAGCTCTGGCCAGTGATCCATCCTCAAGACCCAGTAAGCCAGAGGATTTTCGGTGGGGAAGGTGTCCAAGTCTGACCTTGCCCCTAGATATTCCTGCACCATGTTTATCAGACGCTGGCGATGGTTGCTGGAACCGATCATACTTTGGGGCTGCGGACTAAAGAATTGTCTGAACGCATCGGTCAGACGGCCACCTTCCCCACCGCTCCTTCTTTGACTGGCCGAAGCCTCAGCAACTCGTTGTCCAGGACCAGGAGTTTGCAACCTCCCAGTCTCTGGGAACGCGTTGCACAGACCTTTCTGCAAGGCCTCCCGGAGTTGTCTCATCCTCTGCTCCCTCTGCGACGGTAACATAAGGTCCGCAACCTTACCCTTGTACCGTGGATCAAGGAGAGTGGCCAGCCAGTAATGGTCCCTCTCCTTGATCCGAAGAATACGAGGATCCTTCCGCAGACTTTGCAGGATCAGGGAGGCCATGCAGCGTAGGTTTGCTGAGGCATTCGCTCCGGAGTCCTCTGGGTCACTAAGGACGACATGATCCGCAGCCACCTCCTCCCAGCCACGTACAAGTCCACTGGTTTCTTGGGACTGTAAATCATCCCTAAAAGACTGCTGCTGATGATGCTGAGTGCCAGCCTCCACCTCCATGCTGACACAATCCTCCTCCTCCTCCTCCTCCTCCTCCTCCTCCTCCTCCTCTTCCTGTGCGATGGGTGGGACAGAAGGAACACTGTCTGGGTAAAGGGGGCCTTGAGAGGCAAGGAAGTCCTCCTCTTCCTGCCTCTGTTCTGCCTCAAGTGCCCTGTCCATTATTCCACGCAGCGTGTGCTCCAACAGGTGGACAAGAGGTACAGTGTCACTGATGCATGCACTGTCACTGCTCACCATCCTCGTGGCCTCCTCAAATGGTGCCAGGACAGTGCATGCATCCCTGATCATGCCCCACTGGCGTGGAGAAAAAAAACCAAGCTCCCCTGACCCTGTCCTGGTGCCGTAGTCGCACAGGTACTCATTGATGGCCCTCTGCTGCGTGTGCAGCCGCTGCAGCATGGCCAACGTTGAGTTCCACCTGGTGGGCATGTCACATATAAGGCGGTTCTTGGGCAGGTTCAACTCCTTTTGCAGCTCAGCCAGGCGAGCACTGGCATTATAAGATCTGCGGAAATGCACACAGACTTTCCTGGCCTGCCTCAGGACATCCTGTAAGCCCGGGTACCTGCCCAAGAAGCGCTGCACCACCAGGTTAAGGACGTGAGCCACACAGGGCACATGGGTCAGTTGTCCCTGTCGGAGGGCGGAGAGGAGGTTGGTGCCATTGTCGCAAACCACCATTCCTGGCTTAAGCTGGCGTGGCGTCAACCACCTCTCGGCCTGGCCCTGCAGAGCAGACAGGACCTCTGCCCCAGTGTGGCTTCTGTCCCCCAAACACACCAGCGCAAGCACGGCATGGCATCTTTTTGCCTGCGTACTTGCGTAGCCCCGTGAACGGCTACGGAGCACCGCTGGTTCATAGGACAAACCACAGGAAGAGGCCATGGAGGAAGAAGAAGAGGAGGGGGTGGAGGAGAGAGGTGTGTCACAACCAGTAGTAGCATTTTGGAGGCGTGGCGGTGGGACAACCTCCAACACTACTGCACCTTGTCCTGAATCCTTCCCAGCTGCCAAAAGAGTGACCCAATGGGCCGTGAAAGAAAGGTAACGTCCCTGTCCATGCCTGCTGGACCATGAGTCAGCGGTAATATGCACCTTACCGCTGACCGCCCTGTCCAGCGAGGCCAAGACATTGCCTTCCACATGCCGGTAGAGAGCCGGAATAGCCTTCCGTGAGAAAAAGTGGCGTTTGGGAACCTGCCACTGAGGAACCGCACATTGCACAAACTCACGGAAGGGGGCCGAGTCTACCAACTGAAAAGGCAGCAGTTGAAGCGCTAGCAATTTAGCCAAGCTAGCATTCAACCGCTGGGCATGTGGATGGCTGGGAGTGAACTTCTTTCGACGGTCCAGCAGCTGGGGCAGGGAAATTTGCCTGCTAGAATCGGACGTCGGTGTACTGCTAGCAGAGTGGGCGCAAGTACTTGGCTGTGACACACCTAATTCTACACCTTCATTCCTCTCAGTGCATGTTTCAGAGAGGACTGAAGTTATAGTGGGGTTGGAGATCCCAGCTGATGCGGTGCAAGGAGAGGTCCGCTTTGTTCTTTGGTGTGGGTCTTTGAGGTAGGCTTGCCAACGAGCTGCATGGCAGGTCAACATATGTCTGGTCAGGCATGTGGTACCCAAGCGGCTGATGTTTTGGCCACGCGATATACGCTTGAGACATATGTTGCAAACAGCAGCTGTGCGATCTGATGCACTAGCCTCAAAAAAGGCCCACACCAAAGAACTTTTTGAATGACGGGCAGAGGCAGCGCCCTGCACAGGCGGAGCTCTGCGGTGTGATTCCGTCGGTGTACTGCCCTTACGCTGGCCACCAAAGGGCATCCTGCCTCGTTGGAGATGTGCCTCCTCCTCCTCCTCCTCCTCTCTCCTATTAGGCACCCACGTGGAGTCATTGACCTCATCATCCCCTCCCTCCTCATCACTGGAGCCAATCTGGCAGTATGCTGCAGCTGCTGGAACATGACTGCCAGATTGGTGTCCTTCTTGAGCATCCCCTCTGTCTGCTCTCACGCTACTGCCTTCCTCTAGCTGGGTTTCATCATCAGACCCTTCGAAACGCTGGGCATCCTCCTGGAGCATGTACCCAACACTGTGCTGAAACAGTTCGGGGGACTCCTCAGGAGGAGGACATGGTGGGTCTAGGGAAGGAGTGACTGATGATTTGTCTGACATTGATACCAGGGAAGACGACGCTTTGGCAGCTGCTTTTCCAGTACCCTGAGCCTGGGTGAGAGAGGATGAGGAGGAGGAGGAGGGCTTGGTCATCCACTCTACCAAGTCTTCGGCATGATGTGGCTCAACATGTCCAGCTGCCGAAAAGAAGGACAAGCGTGTCCCATGGCCATGTGCTGATGACAATGCACCGCGTCCACGACCAGCACTGTTGCCCCCAGACACAGAGCCTGCTTGCCCTCTTTTATTGCCTCCTGACTGTCTGCCTCTCCTTGTTTGCCTTCCAGACATTCTAATAGATGGCCTGCAGGGAGATGGGAAAAAAGCAATAAGGGCTACCTTCAGGTGTCCTTCTCTGTCCCTTGAAACAAGGACTTTCACAGTGAAAGAAACTGACACTGTCCCTACCTAGAGTTTTCTGTCCCTAGAATAAATGTTTTTTTTAATCACAATATAGCACAAGGACAATTCACTCAATGTCTCTCCAGGTCCCTGGAAACAAGGACTTGCAGAGTGAAAGAAACTGACACTGTCCCTACCTAGAGTTTTCTGTCCCTAGAATAAATGTTTTTTTTAAGCACAATATAGCACAAGGAAAATTAACTCACTGTCCTTACAGGTCCCTGGAAACAAGGACTTGCAGAGTGAAAGAAACTGACACTGTCCCTACCTAGAGTTTTCTGTCCCTAGAATAAATGTTTTTTTTAAGCACAATATAGCACAAGGACAATTAACTCACTGTCCTTACAGGTCCCTGGAAACAAGGACTTGCAGAGTGAAAAAAAAAAAACACTCTCCCTACCTAGAGTTTTCTGTCCCTAGAAAAAATGTTTTTTTTAAGCACAATATAGCACAAGGACAATTAACTCACTGTCCTTACAGGTCCCTGGAAACAAGGACTTGCAGAGTGAAAGAAAAAAAACACTCTCCCTACCTACAGTTTTCTGTCCCTAGAAAAAATGTTTTTTTTAATCACAATATAGCACAAGGAAAATTAACTCACTGTCCTTACAGGTCCCTGGAAACAAGGACTTGCAGAGTGAAAGAAACTGACACTGTCCCTACCTAGAGTTTTCTGTCCCTAGAATAAATGTTTTTTTTAATCACAATATAGCACAAGGAAAATTAACTCACTGTCCTTACAGGTCCCTGGAAACAAGGACTTGCAGAGTGAAAGAAACTGACACTGTCCCTACCTAGAGTTTTCTGTCCCTAGAATGAATGTTTTTTTTAAGCACAATATAGCACAAGGACAATTAACTCACTGTCCTTACAGGTCCCTGGAAACAAGGACTTGCAGAGTGAAAGAAAAAAAACACTCTCCCTACCTACAGTTTTCTGTCCCTAGAAAAAATGTTTTTTTTAAGCACAATATAGCACAAGGACAATTAACTCACTGTCCTTACAGGTCCCTGGAAACAAGGACTTGCAGAGTGAAAGAAAAAAAACACTCTCCCTACCTACAGTTTTCTGTCCCTAGAAAAAATGTTTTTTTTAATCACAATATAGCACAAGGAAAATTAACGCACTGTCCTTACAGGTCCCTGGAAACAAGGACTTGCAGAGTGAAAGAAACTGACACTGTCCCTACCTAGAGTTTTCTGTCCCTAGAATAAATGTTTTTTTTAATCACAATATAGCACAAGGAAAATTAACTCACTGTCCTTACAGGTCCCTGGAAACAAGGACTTGCAGAGTGAAAGAAACTGACACTGTCCCTACCTAGAGTTTTCTGTCCCTAGAATAAATGTTTTTTTTAATCACAATATAGCACAAGGAAAATTAACTCACTGTCCTTACAGGTCCCTGGAAACAAGGACTTGCAGAGTGAAAGAAACTGACACTGTCCCTACCTAGAGTTTTCTGTCCCTAGAATAAATGTTTTTTTTAATCACAATATAGCACAAGGACAATTAACTCACTGTCCTTACAGGTCCCTGGAAACAAGGACTTGCAGAGTGAAAAAAAAAAAACACTCTCCCTACCTAGAGTTTTCTGTCCCTAGAAAAAATGTTTTTTTTAAGCACAATATAGCACAAGGACAATTAACTCACTGTCCTTACAGGTCCCTGGAAACAAGGACTTGCAGAGTGAAAGAAAAAAAACACTCTCCCTACCTACAGTTTTCTGTCCCTAGAAAAAATGTTTTTTTTAATCACAATATAGCACAAGGAAAATTAACTCACTGTCCTTACAGGTCCCTGGAAACAAGGACTTGCAGAGTGAAAGAAAAAAAACACTCTCCCTACCTACAGTTTTCTGTCCCTAGAAAAAATGTTTTTTTTAATCACAATATAGCACAAGGAAAATTAACTCACTGTCCTTACAGGTCCCTGGAAACAAGGACTTGCAGAGTGAAAGAAACTGACACTGTCCCTACCTAGAGTTTTCTGTCCCTAGAATAAATGTTTTTTTTAAGCACAATATAGCACAAGGACAATTAACTCACTGTCCTTACAGGTCCCTGGAAACAAGGACTTGCAGAGTGAAAGAAACTGACACTGTCCCTACCTAGAGTTTTCTGTCCCTAGAATAAATGTTTTTTTTAAGCACAATATAGCACAAGGAAAATTAACTCACTGTCCTTACAGGTCCCTGGAAACAAGGACTTGCAGAGTGAAAGAAACTGACACTGTCCCTACCTAGAGTTTTCTGTCCCTAGAATAAATGTTTTTTTTAAGCACAATATAGCACAAGGACAATTAACTCACTGTCCTTACAGGTCCCTGGAAACAAGGACTTGCAGAGTGAAAGAAAAAAAACACTCTCCCTACCTACAGTTTTCTGTCCCTAGAAAAAATGTTTTTTTTAAGCACAATATAGCACAAGGAAAATTAACTCACTGTCCTTACAGGTCCCTGGAAACAAGGACTTGCAGAGTGAAAGAAAAAAAACACTCTCCCTACCTACAGTTTTCTGTCCCTAGAAAAAATGTTTTTTTTAATCACAATATAGCACAAGGAAAATTAACTCACTGTCCTTACAGGTCCCTGGAAACAAGGACTTGCAGAGTGAAAGAAACTGACACTGTCCCTACCTAGAGTTTTCTGTCCCTAGAATAAATGTTTTTTTTAAGCACAATATAGCACAAGGACAATTAACTCACTGTCCTTACAGGTCCCTGGAAACAAGGACTTGCAGAGTGAAAGAAAAAAAACACTCTCCCTACCTACAGTTTTCTGTCCCTAGAATAAATGTTTTTTTTAATCACAATATAGCACAAGGACAATTAACTCACTGTCCTTACAGGTCCCTGGAAACAAGGACTTGCAGAGTGAAAGAAACTGACACTGTCCCTACCTAGAGTTTTCTGTCCCTAGAATAAATGTTTTTTTTAAGCACAATATAGCACAAGGACAATTAACTCACTGTCCTTACAGGTCCCTGGAAACAAGGACTTGCAGAGTGAAAGAAACTGACACTGTCCCTACCTAGAGTTTTCTGTCCCTAGAATAAATGTTTTTTTTAAGCACACTATAGCAGAAGCACAAAACACACTGACACTCTCCCTACCTATCCTTCTCTTTCCCTAAACTAAAGGAATCCAGGTTAAGCAAGAAATAAATAAATGTCACTGTCCCTGCCTATGCTTCTCTTTCCCTGCTCCGGAACACACTACACTAGGCCGCCGTGCTGGCGGCCTTTTATAGTGTGGGGCGTGTACTAAACACCCTCAGCAATAATTGGCCACAGGCATCCTGCCTGTGGCCAATCATTGCTCTCCTCGCTGCCGGCGCTGTGATTGGCCAAGCATGCGGGGTCACAGTGCATGCTTGGCCAATCACAGCGCCTGGATGACACTGCGATGGCGTAGTGCATTGTGGGCCGTTCGCGTCACTCGAATTTGGCGCGAACGGCCCAAATCGTTCGATCTTCGTCGAACGATCGAACAGCCAATGTTCGAGTCGAACGTATGTTCGACTCGAACACGAAGCTCATCCCTAGTGCTCAATAGGCATTGAAATTCTTCCTAATAGAGGTAGGAAAACCCACCTTGTTTGTATTACACCAACATTTTTGTAACCAAAAATGAATTCCCTCTCCAAATGTTTGTTTGCGGAGGTGGCTGCGTATAGAGGAGATCCCAGCCAGTTTCTCCTATTGGCCAGACATTGATCTCAGGATGGCAGTGTAAGGTTTACAGATTTGACCTTGTTTTTGATTGCTCAAATCTCTAGAAAAAGGTTTCAAACATTGTCTTGGGGGTCTTAAAATGCACCCTTATTCAGGGTTTGTGCAGATTTTGGAGCAGTCCTCTACCTGGCACATACTGTGTGGGCATCTATAGTATGTTAACCACATACCTGAAAAAAGGGGCCTTGACCCTGAAACGTGTTGGTATGTTTTACGGATATTTGAGCAAATAAAAGGGCAAAATTCTTAACATCCTGTCTGAAAGCGGAGCTCCGCCGTAAAAAAATAAATATTAAAAGCCTGCAGCTGCTGACTTTTAATAAAGGGACACTTAACTGTCCTGGAGTCCAGCGACGTCGGCAGAAGAAGACGAGCAATCGCTCGTCTCTCGGCTGCCCCCACCGCCATCCTCGGTGAGGGAATCAGGAAGTGAAGCGTTGCGGCTTCACTGCCCGGTTCTCTACTGCGCATGCGCGAGTCACGATGCGCCGTCCTCACTGGTCCCCGCTGTGTTCTGGGAGCCATGCGTTTCCCAGAACACAACGGGGGGGGGGACCGGGAAGTGACGTACTGCCCGCAGGTCCCCGCAGTATGTATTCCCGGAAGTGGGTGCAAATACCTGTCTTAGACGGGTATCTGCACCCCCCTCCCCCCTGAAAGGTGCCAATTGTGGCACCGGAGGTGGGGAGGAATGGTGGAGCTCCGCTTTAAGACCTTTTTTTTTTTGCATTTAGCCTTTCTACCCTTCTTCAATGATCTCAATTATGAAAGGCTTTCACCATGGGGTCCATTCTTCTCTGAGAGCCGCCTTTGATTGAAGCACTGACCCCCCCAACATGAATCTGCTACAACCATCACAAGTTGACGTCTGCTCCAGCTCCATCATAACTGTTATCCATTGAGATTTGAACTGTTTGGATGATTATTTTTTTCTTTTGAATGAATAAATTGGGCGTCTCCCAACCTTCATTTTATTTTTAACATGAACAAGGAGACTGTGTTGTGATTGGTGGGGTGGTCTTTGTGTCCCTGCAGAGAGTATAGCATTTGACTCATGTGGCAAAAGAGTTGAAAATTCTCCCACCAAGAAATCCCGGATAGTTGGCGGTTTACCGGGAAACTCGCCCTGGACCGTGAGCCTACGTAACAGGTGAGGGGAAATTGGGGAAAAAAAAGCCATCCAGAACCCAGTTCCTGGTCACTGAGATTGGCACTTTGTTTTCTTTTCCTTTTTACTCCATTCAGACAAGGAGACCATTTCTGTGGGGGGTCCTTGGTGAAGGAAGAGTGGGTGATCAGCACTCGCCAGTGTTTTTCTTCATGGTAAGAAGTTTCAGGGCAAGTATAACAGAAGTGTATGATGGGCTGCATACTGTCCAGTGCTTAGTTTATCTCTGTCCTGCAGTGACGCCGATCTTTCCGGATATCACGCTATGGTGGGAACGCTCTGGGTCAACCCAGGACCCAATGACCCAGACAAACAGTCTGTACCAATCAGTAAGATCATGTGTGGGCCCGCTGCCTCAAGCCTGGTGATGCTGAAACTAGAGAGGTGAGAAAAGCGGTTTTAGTGCTTGTAATTGTGGCTCAGATGTTTTTCTTATGTTGTCAGAAACCATGAATCAGACCGAGACAGAAGTACAGTTAAATCACACTTGTTTTAATAATAATATTATAGTAAGCGTAGCCAAAACATAGCCAGGAACCGGATCGAATAGTCAGCCAAGCCAAATGTCAAAGAGCCAGAGAAGAACGTGTAGAACAGCAAGCAGGATCAGGAGCCAGAAGGGACGTCAGCCAAGTAAGTCTTCAACAGGAACGCAGGAGATAGTCTCTGTGATGTTGAGCAAGGCGAAGGCAGAGAGCAACTGAACTGGAAGGCTTAAGTAGGCAGGACCGACGAGCAGGATCATCAACAGGTGAGTCGCTGTGGAGAGATAGGAGCTGGCAATTAGCCGACAGCTGAGCGGCCAGCTCAGAGAAGGAAGGACTGGGCCCAGCCCTGACAGTTGTCCATATTTTGGCTTTAGGCATTTTATTTTATACACTAGTTACTTGGAGTATGTTGACTCTAACAAAATCTGTTTTTAGCACGAACCTAAATGTCTGTGCTTATATTATAACTTTGGGGTTTGTAGTTGGGTTAAGTTTTGGGGTTCATAATTAGAGTGTTTTTGGGTTGAGATTTGTAGTTGAGTGCTGGGTCGGGTTCCTGGTTAGGGTGAGTGTAAGCTTTGGGTTTCTAGTTATGTGGGTTTGGGTTTCCTAGTTGGGATTATTGTTGACGTTGGCTTCCTACCGTGTTTCCGCGAAAATAAGCCTGGGCCCAATATTAATTTTGGCAACAAAAGACACAGTAGGGCTTATTTTCGGGGTAGGTCTTTCCAATGATGGGACAAGGTCCTCTAGAGCCCAGGGCAAACATGCCAAATTGCGCCCCCCCCCCAAGATGTATGATTGTGTCAGCAAAATGCCCCACCCCCCCCAAAAAAAAATATAAGCACTAATCTGCATGCTCCCCCTAAGCATAAATCCCCCCTTCCTCCCAGTACAAATCCACGCCCCTGCTGAAATCTCTTCTCCTGACACAAATCTTTGCCCCTCCTAGCACAAATCCTGCACCCCTTCCCTGGCACAAACACCCCTCAATCATCCCTACTAGCATAAATCCCTCCCCCATAAAACAATTTGCGATCTTGGTGCAAATCCCCCCACCATACCATATTACCTTTTCTAGCACAACCCCCCCCCCCCCCCTCCTAGCACAAATCCTCTTCACCCATCCCCCCCTTCCAACACAAATCCACCCAAATCACCGCTCCTAGCACACTTACCCAGATTTCCCCTCCTAGAACAATTCTTACCCCCTACCACCCTCCCCCAAATTCCCCCTTCCAACACAAATTCCCTCCCCCCCCCCCCCAATCTGTTTGTGGTTTCCCCCCTACCCCACATGATACCACATTGCCCAGGGCAGCCGCCCCTCCTACCCACCCATTGTCCCGGCCCTGGGTCTTACTAATGTGCTGTCTTCTCTCCCCCTGCCTGACAGGAATCCCCAGTGTGAACTGAGTTTAAAATGCTTGTATAATCCACTTTATTACAGTAGTATATAATGTACAATGTGTGTGTTTCTGTAATATAATTGTGCCAAATACCTTCGTTTATAGCACCGCTCTGCGCTTCTGTGACCTGCCGGAGCTCTCTTACCCGCATTTATATTACGGAAACACACGCATTGTACATTATATACTACTGTAATAGAGTGGGTTATAGGATTTTACAAGCATTTTATTTTCGGGGTAGGGCTTATTGCAGCCCTCCTGGAAAATAACGCTAGGTCTTATTTTCAGGGTAGGTCTTATTTTTGGGGAAACACGGCAGTTACATTGGGTTGGGGTTTTTAGTTGGTTTGCGTGGTAAGTTGAGGTTTCTAGTTAAAATGAGTGTTGGGTGGGTGGCTCTTACAGTGGGGGGGGGGGGGGGGAAGGTATTTGATCCCCTGCTGATTTTGTACGTTTGCCCACTGACAAAGAAATGATCAGTCAATAATTGTAATGGTTGGTTTATTTTAACGGTGAGAGACAGAATAACAACAAAAATAATCCAGAAAAACGCATTTCAAAAAAGTTATACATTGATTTGGATTTAAATGAGTGAAATTATTATTTTATCAATTGGCAAGATTTCTGGCTCCCAGGTGTCTTCTATACAATGTAACAAGCTTAGATTAGGAGCACTCTCTTAAAGGGAGTGCTCCTAATCTCAGCTTGTTGCCCGTATAAAGGACACCTGTCCATAGAAGCAATCCATCAATCAGATTCCAATCTCTCCACCACGGCCAAGATCAAAGATCTGTCCAAGGATGTCGGGGAGAAGATTGTAGACCTACACAAGGCTAGAATGGGTTACAAGACCATCACCAAGCAGCTTGGTGAGAGGAGACAACAGTTGGTGTGATTATTCGCAAATGGAATAAAAGCAAAATAAATGTAAATCTCCCTCGGTCTGGGGCTCCATGTAAGATCTCACCTCGTGGAGTTTCAATGATCATGAGAACGGTGAGGAATCGGCCCGGAACTACACGGGAGAATCTTGTCAATGATCTCAAGGCAGCTGGGACCATCGTCACCAAGAAAACAATTGGTAACTCCCTATGCCGTGAAGGACTGAAATGCTGCAGCGCCCGGAAGGTCCCCCTGATCAAGAAATCACATGTACAGCCCGTCTGAAGTTTGCTAATGAATATCTGAATGATTCAGAGGAGAACTGGGTGAAAGTGTTGTGGTCAGATGGTCAGATCAACTCGCTGTGTTTGGAGGAGGAGGAATGCTGCCTATGACCCAAAGAACACCATCCCCACCGTCATACATGGAGGTGGAAACATTATGCTTTGGGAGTGTTTTTCTGCTAAGGGCACAGGACAACTTCACTGACTCAAAGGGACGATGGACGGGGCCATGTACCATCAAATCTTGAATGAGAACCTCCTTACCTCAGCCAGGGCATTGAAAATGGGTCGTGGATGGGATTCCAGCAAGACAGTGGCCCAAAACACATGGCCAAGGCTACAAAGGAGTGGCTCAAAAAGAAGCACATTAAAGTTCTGGAGTGGCCTAGCCAGTCTCCAGACCTTAGTCCTATAGAAAATATGTGGAGGGAGCTGAAGGTTCGAGTTACCAAACGTCAGCCTCGAAACCTGAATGGCTGAAGGAGAGGATCTGCAAAGAGGACAAAATCCCTCCTGAGATGTGCAAACCTGGTGGCCAACTACAAGAAACGTCTGACCTCTGTGATTGCCATCAAGGGTTTTGCCCCCAAGTACCAAGTCATGTTTTGCAAAGGTGTCAAATACTTTTTTCACTCATTTAAAATGCAAATCAATTTATAACTTTTTGAAATGTGTTTTTCTGGATATTTTTGTTGCTCGGTCTCTCACTGTTTAAACCGACCATTAAAATTATAGACTAATTATTTCTTTGTCAGTGGGCAAATGTACAAAATCAGCAGGAGGTCAAACTCTTTTTTCCCCTCACTGTAGTTATGTTGAGTGTTGGGTTGAAGTTTTTCTTGTAAAGTTGACTATTGGTTGATGGTTCCTAGTTTTGAGTGTTAAATTGAGGTTTCTAGTTGGGTTGTGTTGGAGGGGTTTTGTTGGCTTGAAGATTGGGGGTTTCTAGTTAGGTTGAGTGTTGTGTTGGGTTGATGGTCCTAGTTGGGTTGGTGTTCCTAGTTTGGTTGAGTGTTGGGTTCCTAATTGGGTTGAGTGTTGGGCCGGGGTTTCCAATTGGGTTGGGTGGGGGTTCCTAGAGATGAGGCTCTATTAGGCTTCAAAAAAGGGGTGAGCTTGGGGTGCAGAGCCCACCCAGTTGTGTGACAATAGCCAATCAATATTCTCTATTGTCTTCCTGATTCTTCTTCTCCTCCCGGCCAATCAGGAAGCTGGTCCTGAGACACCCGATTGGCTGAGAGGAGAAGCGATCCTATTGGCCACCAAGGAGGAGACGCAGGGAAAGCTGTTAAGCACCAGGAGGAGGAGACACCGCCTGGAGGAAGCGCTGCTCGTGACCTAGATGGGGCAAGTGCGGGGCTAGTGACAGGCCGGGGGGGGGGGGATGTTGGCGGCAGTTGGGTTGTTTGCTTGCCCCCCTACAAGAAAAAAAAAAACACCAGCCGCCACTGCCAGACAGTAATCGGCAACGGTGTCATGTCTGTTCATTCAGGCTCCTTTTTTCAGAAGTTTTCAAGTATATTTTTGGTTTTCAGAAACTTTCATGTATAAAGCCCCGTACACACGGTCAGACTTTTGCCCAACAAACTTCGTTTTAAGCAAGTTGGACCAACAATCGGACAAACTTTTTTTTCGTTTGGTTTTGGATTTCATCGGACAAAAGTTGGGTCTGCAAACGGACAAACTTTTGCCCAACAAAAGTCCGATGGAGCAAAGTCCGACCGTGTGTACAGAAAACCATCGGACTTTAGTCCGATGGACAAAACAACTAATGTTAAAATCAACCAACAATAGCAGAAGTTGACCAAAGGGTGGCAGTAAAGATCAGAAAAGAGCAGAAAAAACACGTGATGTTGTAAGAAGTTTTAAGAAAGTTTGCAGAAAAGTCCGAGCGTGTGTATGCTATGGGTGTTCCCAACCAACTCCGTTCAGACAAAAAAACACGGAAAAGTCAGATGGAAGTCCGACCGTGTGTACGGGGCTTTAGAAGTTTTGGTTTCTACCTTGGGTTGGGGCAACGAGAACTCTCTCTCATTTTAATTGGGTCTGAAACTTCATGTGCTGAGAATTTCCACAGCAGAACTAATTGTAACAATCATCCGAGGCAGAATAACAACGTTCTGCTCTGTGGGGCTTCTTATACTGCAGTGTCACAGCATGGGGTGATTTTGGGAAGGCGGTCGGGGCTGTTTGATTTGAAGACCTGGGGCAGTAAGACCGGGGGGGGGGGGGGTGAGAAATATATTGCAATGTCTTAATTACACCTTCGTTTTTTTTTTTTTTTGGTTTTTTTTTTTTTCCAATTAGCTTTTTAAAGGAAACTCATCAGAATAAGAATATGGGAGTTGCAATTGTCTCTGCAGCTCAGGAATCCTAATTCCAGTGGCTGCTTACTTGGTCCTGGTAGTGACCCACTGAGTAGTGCAGCCTAGAATTAGTCCGCACAGAGGTGATAATTGATTGCCCAGCTCTGCTATCGTCATGTACTGAGTCTGCAGTCTGTCTAATCTGATCTCCCCTGTCTCTCTCTCTCTCTAGACCCGTCACCCTGAACACCCGGGTGGCTCTGATCTGTCTCCCGCCAGAGCGATATATTGTTCCTCCTGAAACCAAGTGTGAGATCGCAGGCTGGGGGGACACACAAGGTGAGTCGCATTGTCCAGTCATTGTACACAGTCCTCTTTGGGGCTCGGGGGGAGGGGGGCTAGCTTTCATTGCACAAGATCTATAATGCCATCCTTTTCTCATACATTGTCTGTGTTGTCTCCTCCAGGTACCGGGAACGAGAACGTCCTGAAGGTGGCCTGCTTTCGAATAATCAGCAACGAGGAATGTAACCAGGGGAGCACCAAGATCCGTGCACAGGACAGTGAGATCTGCACCAAGCCATTGCCCATCGAGGTTGGAGCCTGTGAGGTTAGTTCTAGACACCAGAGATACAGAACTAAAGAGGGTTTGGCAGTTGGCAGAAGACCTGCTCTGGCTGACTAGCTTTAGAAGGTGCAAGTTCCAGGCTGTCATTCTGATACCAGGCTTCGCTAAGTAGTCTGCAACCTGGAACAATCATGCAGCCAGCGAAGTATCCTGAAACCGGATATGCATATAGGCGATTGAATCCCTAAGCCAAACCGCCAGGATGAGGATGATGGCCCTGGGGCCGTCATCAGAAATGGCAGCTCTCACATTTCTGTCCTGACCAGACCTGCCAATGAGTACACAAAGGAAGAACTCTTGCCATTTTCAGGCTGGATGTTTTCTCGTAGTGGTCACTGGGAGACCTAGCGGAACTCTGGGCACTGAGCGAACTGTCCCTTGTCTACAGCCTGCGTTGCGGTCGGGGGCTGCAGAAGTTTGGGGTTTTGTGTCTAGTAGGAGGCAGATTCTACAAACTGGTTATTATGTAGTTTAATTATGATCTGCATTTAGTTTCTTTACATCTCCTCGGGGGCGGAGCCCTGCTATTCTCTCAAAACCCTCTATGGGTGTGAGACATCGTCATGATGACTCCTGTCTTCTCCTGAGTACATTGAGGGACACGGGAAGTTTATTCTTCAGATTATACTTCCCCCTGCAGCATGATTGGACCTGTGTCCCTCAATAGACACAAAGTAAAGGATTTTATGGTGAGTACAAAAGGATCCTATTTTATTTTTCATCCACTGAGGAACAAAGGGAGTCGTAAAGCTTCAAGACCATAAAAAAACAGCACAAAAATGCTAACAGGCCCAATAAAACAGAAAGCAGAGACTGCCTGCAGCTCAAACAGACGCCTAAAGGACCTTTTATGTCTGAAGTTGGCATCAGATGAAGTGGAAACCGCCCCCTGGTAGAACTTGGATAATATGGGAAAAGAAAAGCACATGGCAGCCTTGCTAATCTGGAAAATCATTACACAAAACCAAAAACTGACAGCGCTACCACCCTGCAAACCCATTTTAAACGTGGTTAAATACCCTGTCAGTGCCCCGCTCAAATCCCCTGAAAGCCAAAGGTACACAGCAGCTTGACAGGTTAAAATCCAATCTTCTTTATTGAAAACAGTGTTGGGTTAAAATAACGGGAACAAAACAGTTGCCGCGTCTTGGCCTATGCAGGCCTTAGTCATAACAAAACAGTTACCGCGACTTGGCCTATGCAGGCCTTATGCCCCGTACACACGACCGGTTTTCCTGTCGGAAAAAGTCAGATGAGAGCTTTTGGATGGGAATCCCGGCCGTGTGTATGCTCCATTGGACTTTTTCCATCAGGAAAACTGCTGGGGAAAAAAAAGAGAGCAGGATCTTTTTTTTTTTTTTTTCCCCGTCAGGAAAAATTCCTAGCGGGAAAACTGTTCGTCTGTATGCTTTCCCGATGGGGGGGGGGGGGGGGGGAGAGAAACACGCATGCTCAGGAATTATAGAACTTAATTTTGTTGGCTCGTTGTAGTCTTTTACGTCACCGCGTTCTTGGCAGTCAAAGGTTCACCGGACTTTTGTGTGACCGTGTGTGTGTATGCAAGGCAGGCTTGAGAGGAATTCCTTCGGGAAAACCATCGTTTTTTTTTTCCGACAGGAAAACTGCTCGTGTGTACGTGGCATTAGTCTTAACAAACCAAGGCCTGCATAGGCTGAAATGCATTCGTTTTGTTCCCGGTATTTTACCGTAACATCGCTTTTAATAAAGAAGATAGGAATTTAACCCGTCTAGCTGTAGACTCCTTTTAACTGTTGCTTTCCACATGGAAAAGCCCTTTGTGGCTGTAGGAGCTTAAATGGACCCAAGACTGGAAACTGCACTAGTATACGAAACAGGTGGGTGTGTGCTGCATTAACAAGAGCTGAAAGGGTCTCCTTTTTCAGTTTGGAAGTAATAGCAGTGCACTCGTGTGGGTCATGCTCATCTGTTAAATACTATATATTATTCAGGGTTTATATAGCGCCAACAGTTTGTGCAACGCTTTACAACATGGGGGCAAACAGTACAGATTCAATACAGGAGGGATCAGAGGGCCCGGCTCGTTAGAGCTTACAGTCTAGAAGGGAGGCTCAAGTGGAACAAAAGGTAACAGCCGTGGAGGATGATCAGATGGAGAAAATGAAAATAAAGTTGTTAGGGGTGGGTAGGAGAGGCTTCTGTGAAGAGGAGGGTTTCCAGGGATGGTCTAAAAGCTAATAGAGTAAGGAGATAATCGGACAGATTGGGGTAAGGAGTTCCATAGGTTGGGAGAGGCTCTGGAAAAGTCCTGGAGGTGAGCGTGGGAGGAGGTGATGAGGGAGCTAGAGAGCAGGAGGTCTTGAGAAGAACGAAGAGAACGATTGGGTCGGTATTTTGAGTCTAGGTCGGTGATGTAGCTGGGGGAAGAGTTGTGGATGGCGTTGTAAAAGTAGTTGTTTTTAGTATTTTGTCCTCATCATCCTTCTGTTTCTTTCAGGGGGATTACGGGGGTCCACTGGCCTGTCTGACCCATGACTGCTGGGTGCTGGAGGGGGTGATTATCCCGGCTCGTGGCTGCGGAAAGAAGAACGTTCCGGGGGTCTTCACACGGGTCTCTCTATACGTGGACTGGATCAATAAAGTCATGAAGATGATGTGATGGCAACGCTGCATGTAATCTACTGTGAATAGACTTTGGGGGGGGGGGGATGGGGGGTGTAGATGGATGATGAGGAGGAGGACGTCTGAAACGGTATGAGAGGATTTTGTTTTTATTCTGCAATCAGATTGTCTTGTAAATAATGATGAGGTTGTATGAAAGCAGAACAGTCTGTGTTCCTGATAATCAGTGTTTGTCCTGGGAACATAGAGGGATTCTTTCAGATATTGTAATATTGAGCTGAATATAATTTTTCGATGTGACATTTCCATTTATACAGACTTTGCTGTTCCCGATTTCCATGGTTTGTATGTTTTTTATATACACATTTAGCAGATCTTCTCTCCTACGCACAGTAATGATTTACAATCCCAGTGACCGATATTCTTAACATAAATTGTATCTTTTTTTTTTTTTGTATTTGTAATTAAATAAAATCTTTAAGTGTGATCGGCTTTCTTCCTGTACTGTTAGAGCCGCTTCACACTGGGGCGGCACGACTTTGGGGGGCGACTCGGCAAGGCGATCTCAAGACGACTTGCAAAATGACTTCTGTATTGAAGTCAATGCAAGTCGCCCCCAAAGTCGTACAAGTACCTTTTTGTAAGTCGGAGCGACTTGCGTCGCTCCTATTAGAACGGTTCCATTGAATAGAGCGGAGCCAGAGGCGATGTAAGGAGGGTGCGGGCCGCACCCGGGTGACACCCGTCACAGCACTGCATTGAGAGGCGCCGCGGCTCTCCCCTCTTCCTCCTTCCCCTGCGCACTCCGTTGTGTAAGGGAGGAGGAGAAAGAATGGTGAGGCTGGCAGAGGCAGACAGCCCGGAGTGCCATAGTCCAGTGCCTGCATGTCCTCAGGCTCTGGGAACCGGCACTGCGAACGGCAATTGTGACAGGCAGGCGGGGAGAGGTCACGGTGCCAGTGTCCTATCACAATTACACTCCTCAGACCAATGATGCCTAGGCTCCTCCTCCACACTGTTGGGCTCCTCCTCCTGTTGTGGATATACTAGGAAGAGGGACATTCGTGTGTACAGAGCTGCACTGATCTGAGGTCTGTAAATGTAGGGAGGGGAGGTATACAGAGGGGGGTTACATGGGGAATTACATTAGGTGATTACCGTGGGGGGGTTATATTAGGGGGATTACACAAGGGGCAGAGCTGTGCTGATGCGCTACCCTGCTCAGTGACCCCCTGGATTGCTCATGCTCAGTGACACCATATTTTACCGCACCAGGTGACACCAACCCTAGTGACGCCACTGAGCGGAGCGCGACTTGTAAGGCGGCTGAGTCACCCCTGTGTGAACCGGCTCTTATGGTGTTTTGTTTTCATGTTAGGAGGACCTGTGTAACGCATGTCTCTTCCAATTGACAAAGGCCCAAAACGCTTTAGAAAGAGTAAACTGGCATTTCACGGCAACGGCACTATATTGTCAAAAGTATCAGGACGCGGACGCCTGCCTTTACACACACATGAACTTTAATGGCATCCCAGTCTTAGTCCGTAGGGTTCAATATTGAGTTGGCCCACCCTTTGCAGCTATAAAAGAAAAGGGATCTGGTGTCACCGGTGATCCACCTCCATCCCTGTAATATGCAACAAAAAAAAAAGAGAACTTTGCCCTTGGGACTTTAAATGAGGTGGACACCATTGGGCCGATAAACAATGCAGTATAGAGTAGATACGTTTATTCAGATAAGAGTAATGCATGCATAGATATCAACGGTGGCCAATTTATAAAACGACATACATATAAGTAGACAATTGGTACATGTATAGTAAAAGACATGTGATACACAGGCATCCAATGTACCCGGCATGACATGTTTCGCGAGACCCGGCTCACTCTTCAGGGGTGGATGCGTGTACAACTGTACCTAAGATGGAAAAATAAAGGTGGGTATGTGGTATAATGTTGGTGGAATGAGCATAAGGTCTAGGATCCCATACTCGCCACTAAATTAGGCTGAGACAGCAGCAGGTGTCTCACCCGGGAGCTGAGGAGGCGGAGCCAAACGGGACCCGAGTAGGGCAAAATAGAGGACAGACACTGTGAGGAAGTGTCCCCAAAGGTCTCATTATGTCCATGTGTGGTAAAATAGGATTTTTTACTCACCGTAAAATCCTTTTCTCTGAGTCCATGGACCGACACAGCTTCTCTATTGACAAAGTGGGTATTATCCGTTAATTAGGAGTGACTAGGCAGAAAAACTTGTAAAAAGTGTTGCATCACACCTTCTACAGTACCGCCCAGGGGGCGGACCCTCTGGGTATACCCTCTCAGTCTGCATCTTCGCAGATCAGTTCGTCAAAAAGCAGTACAAACTTAAAAGGAGGGGTGGGTGCTGTGTCGGTCCATGGACTCAGAGAAAAGGATTTTACGGTGAGTAAAAAATCCTATTTACTCTTTCGTCCATGGACCGACACAGCTTCTCTATTGACAAAGTGGGACGTCCCAAAGCAGTGTCAGAGAAAAAACGAGGGGTGGTAACAGCATAAAAATAAACTTCACCCCAAACACAAAACAGCACTCCTCCAACGGAGGAGTTGCAACTCTAAACAGCCGCTTGCAAAACCTTGCGGCCAAAAGAGGCATCCGAAGATGCACCTACATCAATTTTGTAGAATTTTGTGAAAGTGTGTGCGGACGACCAAGTCGCCGCTTTACATAATTGGGAAACAGACGCTTGATGTCGGAAAGCCCAAGAGGCACCTATTGCCCTGGTCAAATGGGCCGTGACAGGAAAGGGGGGCGCCTGACCCTTTAAGGCGTAAGCCTGGATTACTATCTGTCGGATCCACCTAGAGATGGTGGCCGATGAGACTGCTTGGCCCTTCTTGGGACCAGCCACCGAAACAAACAGTGAGTCTGACTTCCGGAACAGGGAAGTAGCAGATAGGTATACTCTCAAAGCTCGGACAACGTCCAAGGAATGCAACGCCGACTCCTTAGGATTCGACGGCTGAGGACACAAGGATGGAAGTACAATGTCTTCGTTGAGATGAAGAGCCGAAACGACTTTCGGAAGAAAGGAAGGCTGCGGCCGCAGCACCACCTTATCCTTGTGGAAAATCAAATAGGGAGCCTTGCAGGACAAGGCTGCCAGCTCAGAGACTCGTCTAACTGACGTAACAGCCACCAAAAAAGACCACTTTCTGAGAAAGTGTCAACAGGGGAATATCTCTAATATTCTCAAACGGTGCCTTCTGAAGCACCGAGAGGACCAGGTTCAAGTCCCACGGAGGTAATGGGGGACGGACCGGAGGGGCCACATGTCGGACCCCCTGCACAAATGTACTCACGAGAGAGTGAGTCGCCAGGGGTCGCTGAAAAAAGACAGCCAGGGCAGATATCTGTCCCTTAAATCGTACTTAGGGCAAGCCCTTGGTCCACCCCATGCTGTAAAAACAGCAGGATTCTGGAAACCAAATAGGTACGCGGATGCCATTTCATCTCCTCACACATGGAGATGTAGGCCTTCCAAGTGCGGTGATAGACCTTCCTAGAGGACGGTTTTCGAGCACTTCTCATAGTAGAGATTACTGAGTCTGACAGGCCCCGGTCTCTCAGTACCTGGTTCTCAACAGCCATGCCGTTAAAGCCAATGACTGTAAAGCAGGATGGAATATGGGACCTTGCGATAGCAGGTCCTTCCGTAGTGGTAGGCGCCAGGGGACGTCTGCTAACCAGACGTACTAGATCGGCGTACCAAGGACGCCGAGGCCAATCTGGAGCGATTAGGATCATTGGAATTCCCTCTGCCTCCACTCTGCGGAGCAGAAGAGGAAGAAGCCTTAAGGGAGGGAAGGCATAGATTAGCCGATACTGACCCCACGATGCTACCAACGCGTCCGTTGCGTCTGCCCATGGGTCTCTTGACCGGGCCACAAATCTCAATACCTTCTGATTGAGTCGGGAAGCCAGAAGATCTACGTCTGGTGTGCCCCATCTTTGGCAGAGGAGTTGGAACACCTCCGGGTGTAAGGACCCTTCTCCCTGGTCCAGCATCTGGCGGCTCAGGTAGTCCGCCTGCCAGTTTTCTACACCCGGAATGTACACGGCCGACAGTGCCGGTACGCTCCTCTCTGCCCACTTCAGGATGCGAGCGATCTCTGATGTTGCAGCTGAGCTTCTTGTTCCTCCTTGATGATTGACATATGCCACTGCTGTGGCGTTGTCTGACTGGATCCTGACTGGACGCCCTTGCAGCCTCTGAGACCATTTGAAGAGGCACAGCCTGATCGCCCGGATTACCAGGACATTGATCGGCAGGAGGGCTTCCTCTGGGGTCCAGCGACCTTGCGCCGACTGAACACCCCAGAATCCCCCCCAACCTGTAAGGCTGGCGTCCGTCGTGATCACTATCCAGTAAACCGGAAGAAATGACTTCCCGGCCATTAGAGCCGGTGCTGTCAGCCACCATACCAGGGATCTCCTGACTAGGTGGCTCACTCGGATTTGATAATCCAGAGATGATGGACATCTGTTCCATCTGGACAGAACTTCCTTCTGTAACACTCGAGTGTGGTATTGAGCATATGGAACCGCCTCGAAGGAGGCTACCCTGAGGCCCAACACTTGCATGCAAAAAACGGAGTGACGACCAATTCCTGGAAGTCAGCTGCCGTACTGCAGCCCGGAGGGTCTGCAACTTCTCCACAGGGAGGAATACCTTTGCCTCTGAAGAATCCAGAATCAACCCCAGGTACCCTAGGCGTTGAGTGGGCACCAATACTGACTTTTGCGTGTTTAGTATCCAACCACAGTCTCGAAGAGTCTGACAGGTTAAGGACACGCTTACCTCTAATTCTGAGCTTGAAGGGGCCTTCAGTAGAAGGTCGTCTAAGTAGCCTGTGATAGCGATACCCCGCTGTCTTAGAAGTGCCAGAATCGGAGCGAGCACCTTGGTGAACGTCCTGGGTGCTGAGGCAAGGCCCAACGGGAGGGCCACAATCTGGTAGTGGTCCTTCCCGATAGCAAATCGCAGAAACCTCTGGTGTCTGGAGTATATGGGGACATGCAGGTATGCGTCCTTGATGTCCAAGGAGGCCAGAAAGTCCCCCGGATGGAGAGCCGTGACTACAGATCGAACCGACTCCATCCGAAAACTTTGTACCTTCACAAAGCAATTGAGGGCTCTGAGATCCAAGCTTGGACGAACCCCCTCCTTCTTCAGCACAATGAACAGATTTGAGTAAAAACCCCGTTCCAGTTCTGGAACTGGAATAACTACCCCGCGTTCCAGTAGACCCTGGACCGCCCCATACAGGGCCTCCCGGCGGGTCGGTAGTAGCTGGAGATTGGAGGTGTTGAATCTGTCCGGTGGACAAGAGAGAAACTCTATCTTGTAGCCTGAGGAGATTACTTCGCAAACCCACCTGTCGGAGATTAGTGCTGTCCACTGAGTCGCAAATTTGCGAAGACGTCTCCCCACCCGAGAGCTGGGTGGGGGTGGACCTTCATGCGGATGCAAATTTGTCCGCAGGCTTATTGGGTATGCGGGACCAGGGACGCTTTTGTCCTTGGGCAGGCGCTTTATCGGCCTGGGGTCTTTTCCCTGTCGCCCTAGGGGGACGAAAAAACCACTTGCGTGCAGTAAAGGAGGGCCCTTGCCCTTGGCATAGCCCCTTACCCTTGCTAATTTGGGGAAGCAAAGTGCTTTTACTTCCTGTGGCATCCTTGATGATGTCATCCAGAGAAGCCCCAAAAAGTCTGTCGCCCTTAAAAGGCAGATCCAACAGGGCTTTCTTGGAAGTCTGGTCCGCAGACCAGCCTTTTAGCCAGATCAGGCGGCGTATTGCTACTGCATAAACTGAAGTTTTAGACAGCAGGGGAATAGTATTCATGTCTGACTCACAGACAAACCTAAGGCCCTGGACCAACAGGTCGGCCAATGTTATCTCATCAGGAGGAGCATCTCGCTCCTTAACCCCTGGAGTAGCAATCTTGCCCATTCAGTAAGTGTGTGAGACACTAGGGCCCCCGCCAATGCCGGCCGTACTGCTGAGCCTACCACTGAGTATAGGTAGCAAGCGAGTGCTTCAGCCTTCTTATCCACAGGGTCCTTGAAAACAGGAGCCCCTTCTACAGGAATTGTGGTGGCTCTATCAAGTCTGGACACCGGAGGGTCCACTATAGGGGAGAGAGGTCCATTTCTTCAAAAAACTCTCCTCAAAAGGGGTACCGTACCGCAAACCTCTTTGGGGCTGTAAAGACCCTCAGTGGGTTCTCCCATTCCTTGTATAAGAGTTTATCAAAAGACACACAAGGGAACACCTTAGCAGTGCGGGCAGGTCTATGAAACCCAAGTGGACCGGAGTCTCTGCTGCTTCTGCAGTATTTTCCAATTTTAGCATATCCCGCACTGCAGTAATAAGGTCAGATACCAAAGCCGTCTCGCGTACTGACCTGGACTTTGAGTCATCCTCACTGTCCGGTCACGGTCTGCAGTCTCTGATGCGTCAGAATCTGGGCCCCGAGCCGTAGCTGGACCTGGTTCTGCACCAGAATTATCCCCAGAAGCTTGCAGGGGATGGGGCGTTTACTACCCCCTGTATTCCCGTGTGCTGCTTCCACCCTGGCAGCAAATGCCTCTAGGATTGCAGTCATAGCGTTCATAGACACCTCAGGGGCACCAGCTGCTAAATCTGGTGTTTCAGGGGAGAAGACATCTGGCTCAGATGCTATGCTGACCACACGCTGACACTCACAGGGCTCTAGGCAAGATATCAATAGGCCACCCTCCTGTGCTGCAGAGAGGCCGGGTCACCCAGAGGACTCACCACCCTGGATAGGTACTGCTATGCTGCGCCTGTGATGCTGTCCCGCTGCTGCTGTGTCAGTCTGCTTCTTTTATCAGCACTTCCTGTGTGAATTTTCGCGCCAGTGTAATGCACCCTAGAGGCCGGAGGCTCTCGAAAAATGGTTGCCAAAAACGTCTGTATGGAAGATAATGTGGGCTCTAAGAAAATGGCCGCCGACAGAAGATAGAGGTCAAGCAGCCATAGCCCACAAAAAGATGGCCGCCGAACGGCAATATCTGCATACAGGGTGGACAAACATGGCCGCCGATCAGCTGATAGGGGCCAGTGGGTGTGGCCGAACCACAGGAAGATGGCCGCCGGGCAGTCACAAGAGGCCAAACTTGGCATGGACCACCTCAAAATGGCCGCCGACAGCATGGAGGAGGAAGGACACAAACACAGGTAAGAAAAAATGACATTTCTTTTAAATGTTAGTTACAGCCAGCCCCGCTCCAGTGGGACCCCCTAGGTGACCCCCAGCACCCAGCAACCTTTAGCTAGAAGCCCAGGGAGGAGGGAAAGGCAGGGAGAGAGGGAAGAAAGGGGCCACAACCACTTACTTGATCTCTCCAGGAATGTCCAGCTAAATCACCCAGCCGAGGCAGGGGAGTTTTACTTACCTATCCTGCATGTATTCTGCTGGAAGACATTCCAAACAGATCATCGTCCGCGCGCGGAAGGTGACTGTTGGCCAGGCATGCTGTGATTGGACCCAGAAGGGACGATCATATGTATGCCCTGGAGCATGACGCTCACCGGACAGGCTGCTGCGACTCGGCCGTAAGGTCAGCCGAAGCTGAGCGGTCCGATGCAAGCCTTGGAGTGTAAGCTCACCGGCCAGGCTGCTGCGACTCGGCCGTAAGGTCAGCCGAAGCTGAGCGGTCCGATGCAGGCCCTGGAGCGTAAGCTCACCGGCCACCCGTGGAGCGACGGGCATGTCGTGGAAAACCCAGCGCGTAGCTAGGGTCGGCACACGCTCGATGGCCGAAACTGGGGAGACTACAAGGATCGAGGATCCAGCCTGTCACCCAGTCGGCAGTTGATCGAAGATCGCAGGAAACAACAAATGTAGCAAAAAAAATAAAAATATATATATATATCTTTTTTCCCCGGACCAATGGGCCCGAAGGGAGCCATGTCCTACTCCTTGCTAGACAGAAAAAAACTGATCTGCGAAGATGCAGACTGAGAGGGTATACCCAGAGGGTCCGCCCCCTGGGCGGTACTGTAGAAGGTGTGATGCAACACTTTTTACAAGTTTTTCTGCCTAGTCACTCCTAATTAACGGATAATACCCACTTTGTCAATAGAGAAGCTGTGTCGGTCCATGGACGAAAGAGTAAAGTTGTTGGCGTAAATGGGTTTATCAGAAAGTATGTAATATTAAATAATAATGGTATGTATATATCTCTGTATAAGTAAAAAAGCCTAAGGCAAGAATGGTAAGGACATGGAGACAGAGGGAAGAATAGAAAAGGCAGAGAGATTCCAGTGAGTGATAGGGATCAAGAATATGAGTAAGAGGAAAAGGAGAGTGAAAGGAAACAAAATAGTATGTGTTTAGGTCTGTAAAAACAAAAAAGCAAAGAAATGCAAGAAAACGCTTGGCGCCTTGTGCTCAGATGCCAATCATGGCGTTGGGGGCGGAGCTTCGCAGGGCTTGCTGGGGGTATATATTGGAGGGCTGACATGGTGTGGATTTTAGTGTTTGCTTCTCAAAGCACACACACACCTGTGGGATTCACTTGCTCAGACTCACCATAGTCGTATACTCTCACCGTCTGCACTTGACTCATTCCTAGTATTCACTTGTGTTTGATTTTCTTGCATTTCTTTTAACCCTTTCTCAGCTGCTAGTGAGGGGGTAAAACCGCACCGCTAGCGGCAAAATTGGCGGTAAAGCGTCGCTAAAAATAGCGGCGCTTTACTGCCGATGCACCTCCCACCCCAGTGTGAAAGGGGTAATATCGATACCTTTTTGTACCTGATGCACTTTACTGTATTGTGCTTTTTATTGGTTCTAACCTATTGAAAAATGTGAAAATTAAGAATTTAAAGAAAAAAAAACAAAGACAAGTGTCAAAGTTTCCCATTGTCTGCCTACATCTGTTGTCACACTGGGGTCCAGGTCCCCCCCCCAAGTTGTGGCAGCTTTACAGAACGACACCCCCCGCTGGTAGTTGATAAGCTTTACAGGCTTTAAAAAGTGTTTTTGGCCTCTTTTCACATTGGAAGTTACAACTCTTCCTAGAATGTTAATGGGCTCAGCTGTTGTAAAGTTTAATAATACTACACAGCTGTGGTTCTTGACAGAATTTATTCATCAGTTTAGGCCAATATGTATTCTTCTACATATTTTTGGTAAAATAAATATCCCAATAAGCATATATTGCTTGGTTTGTGCAAAAGTCATTGCGTCTACAAACTAGGGGATAGATTTAGGGACTTTTTTTTTTTTTACTGGTAATGGCGGCGATCTGCGATTTGTAGCAGGACTGTGACATTGCGTCGGACAATTCTGACCCCCAAGTGACACTTTTTGGGGACCAGTGACATTACATTGATCAGTGCTATAAAAAATGCACTGATCAATGTATAAATAACACTGGCAGGGAGGGGGTTAACACTAGGGGGGCGATCAAGGGCGTTAACTGTGTTCCTTGGGTGTGTTCTAACTGTGTGGGGGATGGGCTCACTGGGACAACAGAGATCGCTGTTCCCCCATCACTGGGAACAGATCTCCGTGATGTCCCCTGACAGACAGATCCCAGTTCTGCCGCTGTGTACCGCGATCGTGGGTTGGCAGTGGACATTTTACATTTTTCCCACCCCATTCATTTGTTCAAATCTTCTTGCAAGGTTTCCACATCCTGTGGAGAAGTTATTGCCCTGCTTAGCTTTGTATCATCTGCAAATACGGAGCTTGAGCTGTTTATTAACGACCTGGAGGATGGGGTAAACAAATTAAATAGAATAGGGTCCCAGGAACGAACCCTGGGGGACCCCACTTTCCACACCTGACCATTCCGAGTACCCATTTATCACCACCCTCTGAACTCGCCCTTGTAGCCAGTTTTCAAGCTATGTACTCACCCCCTATGGTCCATGCCAACGGACCTTACAAACACTTTAAATCGAAAAAAAAAAAAGGGAGAGAAGCTACAGGATAAATTGGCAAATATTTTATTGCTTTAGAAACCCAAAAAAATAAAGTACAGAAATGTAAAGCAAATTTTAGTAAGAAAAGACAAACAAAATGTAACCTCTAAAATCTCACCCTGTGACAGGTCAGTAGCACTAGTGTGGGTGGAGGGGGTCATTCCCCAATAAGAACGGCAGTGCAGACATGGGGCTAATTCCAGCCCAGAGAAAGTGAGAGGTGAGTAATAGATACACCAGAGGACCCAAAGGGCTCATTATAAAAGGTTTCCATAATAAAGTTTAGCTCCGCCCTCATTACATATTAAATAGAGATTCATACTTTTTGGGTTTTTTCTTCCCACCCCACAATGTACAGTGGAGAACCATCCAGAAAAACCCCAGAACACGTTCAGTACTTTACATTCTCAGAAGTGCATTAAAACTTATAATGAGCAGCAGAAAACGAGCACTAAAAATCCTTATAAATGTCCCCCAGTATAATACAAACCCCTCATTCACCAGCCTCCTCCTAGAATGGTGGTTTGTTTTTAGGTAAAAGGGCGACTCCACCTTAGACTGATTAGTACCAGTGAACTGAATCACCCATTTGGTCTTTTATGTAAAGCAGGCCATACATTATACAATTTTCTTTCCTGCAACCAAGATGATTTGCTCGATTCCCCCATCGTCACAGCACTATTGTGTTCTGCCGGCGGGCAGCATTCCCAGCCGGAAGAATACAATAATTACTGCTAGCGTCTATAGCCGCCAACAGCAATCAAAAAAAAAGCCCACACCAGGCTGGTTGTACTGAAGTCGAATGGATCGACTTCAGTACAATCAGCCTGCCCATAGATGGATCCCCGATCCATCTATGGCCGGCTTTAGTGTGCCACTTGCTTGAATCCTCCCCCAGTAGTTGTCTTCCCCTGCAGAACTGAGAACTACCCCCCTGGCCGTTTGTGCCTCTGCCCCGCCTACAATGCTGAGATCTCCCTGTAACAGTTTCTGGCCTTGTGGGAGTGGCAGAGATAATGGCAAGGCATCACCCTGACACTTTCAGTTTCATTATTTAATCCTCATGCACACTGCAGCTGTCAAAACGCCTGTAAAAAGCGCTCAGAAGCACATAGTGTGTATGAGACCATAGAGTGGAGAATAAAAAAAGTGGGGAAGTCAAATATCAGTTTTATGTGGAGCTGTCCTTTAAAGCCAGGGTATTATTGGTCCAGGTGTTTGAGGATCCACAGTGCGATGTTCATAAAACTGTCAGATTCAGCGTCCACTTTGGCCAAGGCGTGGTTGTTGCCGGGATACCAGAGTAACCTGGAGGGAGGAGACGACAAGTGAGATATTTCGCTATAGATGAAAAATCTGCAACAATACCTAGAATTTAACTGACCGTGCGGTGACACCGTGAGCTCTCAGTGCTTTGTAATACTCCAGACCCTGAGTGTTCGGGACCCGCCGGTCCTCCTCTCCCAACATCAGAAGCATTGGGGTCTTCACCTGCCAGGGACAAAAGAGACACTACTGGTGATCAGAGCTTCAGATTGGATACTCTATGCCTGAACCCCAAGTGGGCCCAGTGTGACCCCCAATATTACAGTACTAGGGTTCCCACTTGTGCCAGGGACAACACAGACTGGTGATTGCAACTTCTGATTGGATACTCATCGCTTGAACCCCAACTGAGCCCAGTATGACCGCAAGATTACCACCTAAACTCTGAGCCCAGTGTGACCTCAATATATTAGCACGGGGTCCTCACTTGCCGGGGCTACAGACTGATGATCCTCAACTCCTGCATGCCAACTGAGGCCAATGTGACCTCAATTTCTTTCTCGTACATCACGGGACACAGAGCGACATAGTCATTACTAATGGGTTATATAGATACCGTCAGGTGCTGGCACCTTCCAAAACCGGAAGTACCCTCCCCTATATAAGCCCCTCCCATCCGGGAGCACCTCAGTTTTTTGCCAGTGTCTAAGGTGTTGGCCAAGAAGAAACATGTGTTTTTCACTGAGCTTGCGTACAGGTTCTTTTGGGCCTCAGTAAGCTATTCCGGATCCGACCAAAAAAGCTTCATAGCTAAACGGTCGGTACCCGGGCCTTGCAGAGAAGAGCAAGGTTTTGCCTGTAATGCTTCTCTTAGGAGAGCTGGACCCTGGGATCCAGAGCTCTGGTCATACCCACGACCAAGATGTTTTCTGTGCAGGGTGCTATACAGGTCCAGGGGAGTGGAATCCTTGGGAACCCGGTCCCTGAAGGTTTAATTACAATGCCTGCCGTGATAGGTGAAGTTTGGGCTTTTGTGGACCAAACAAAGTCCTGCGGCGGGGAACAGGTAAGTGGGGGCCCCCAGGAACTTGGTTCTATTGGGGGACCCCCAAGCCTAATTTGTCTTTCTGTCTGTTACCTAACGGTATTCCCGCTAATATTCTGTGTATGCCTGTTACTACTGAGAAAATGTAAAAATTTTAATAGTAGGCAAGAAAAAAAAAAAAAAAAAAAATGTAAGACCGCGGTACCTGTGTTAGACACTAGAGGCCGCTATGGTTCTTTTTCTTGTAATGTGGATTTTTTTCTTCCAGAATTAAATCCAGGCAGTTGGTATGTTTTCTGCTGGGAAGCTGTCTCCTCTGCCCTGTTGCTGCGCTCATCCATCCCCGGGCCCTGCGGCAAAGGGACCCTGGCTCCCATCTAGCTCCTGGTTGTTTTTCAAAAAAGGCGCCGAAGGCGCACGTGCCCGCGCGCGTGCACGCGCCTCTATTCATAGAGGCGATCTGGAAAAAGGGGCGGAGCGGGTGGATGACGCTCAGGTGTGCGCCGCGGCGCTACTGCGCATGTGCGGGCGTCCAGCGTGTTTTGAAGCACATTATAGCTGGCTGTTGAAGTGCACAGACAGAGCTAGCAACAATATAAAGGCACATAGAGGCGGTTGATGCAGGCATCCCCTAGAAAGGCACTTTAGTAGACACCAACTGTGATATAGCAGCAATTGTGCTAGACTATTCTCAGTAAAAGTGGTGTATTACGGCTGGAATACCTCAGCTTTAGGCTTAGGAATATGCCGTCCAGAAGCTCCGGAACTGAATCTTCCAGGAAGCGAAGGGGGTCTCATCGGGCTCTGAGGATCTTGGGCATACTCCTGCTGCACCAGTCTCCCCTGAAGTTCAGAGGTAAGTGACCGTAGAGACCCCGCAGGGGTACTTGGTACTGTGGCTGTCCTCAGTTCACCTGCTCCTGTGTATGTAACAGAGGAGGTTTTTTCCTCAGCTCTGGGAGGATTAGAGAGAGATTGTCAACATTGATCGGTGCCTCCCTGTCAGGGAAAGCACGCCCGATCTCCGTCTCCTCCTTCAGAGTGCCTGTTAGCAGAGCAACAGTCCCATACAGGGATCGACCTGCCTGAAGGGGATCAGGATGAGGTTGATTCTGTTATAGAGGAATCAACAGTGGGGGAACCTTTTCTCAGCATCTCAAGCTGAAAGATTATGGGTTCAGTCTCTGACTAACATGGTCCGATCAGCATTTAAAAATGCACCTTGCGGAACCATCAACCACTACTGTATCCTCGTTGGGGTCGCTAGAAGCCCCCAGACTGTCTGTTCTTTTCCACTTCACCCTTTGCTGAAAGGGCTCATTTACCAGGATTGGGAACATCCTGAGAAAATATTTAGTCCCCCAAGAGATTTCCGGTGGTCTATCCCATGGAGGATAAGTTCATAAAAAAAAAAAAAAATGGAAGGTCCCTACAGTGGACGCAGCCATCTCTTGTATGTATAAATCACTGACATGTCCAGTGGATAATGTCTAAATGTTCAAGAACCCAATAGATAAAAGATTGGAGTCCTTATGAAAATCTGCTTCTTTCTACAGCAAGCTTGGTGACACAACCAGCAGTAGCAGCTATTGGGGTCTGCTAAGCAGTGAAGGATCAGTTGAAACAGGTCTTGAGGGACTTGACAGATCAGCAGGCTTTGCCCTAGCTGATCTACCTAGAGCCTTAGGCTTTGCGGTTGACGCCATAAAGGATTCAGTCCATCAGGCCTCCCGCCTTACGCTGTCTATAGTACATATGCGTAGGCTCCTATGGCTCAAAAACTGGTCTGCTGAAGCTCCCTGTAAAGAATGGCTGGTTAGCGTCCCATTTCATGGGGAACGCTTATTCAGGGAAAACCTGGACAAATATATCCAGAAAATTTCCAGCGGTAAAAATACGCTCTTGCCGGTTAAAAACAGAGTTAGAGGTCCCTCTTTAAGAGGCCTGCTTCTCCAGTCCCTGGGGCATCGGCTGTCTAACAGTTCCGACGGCCTCCTCGGTCAATTCCCGGGGGTAAAAAACAGGGACAATAGCAGGGTAATGAGAAACCTTGGGTCAGGGGAGGTACAAAGCCTCCCCCAAAGTTAAATTCATTGAAGCCCCCACTCAGTCGGGTGGGGGGAGGACTCCAGTTGTTCGCAAGAGACCTGGCGGGACACGATCAAGACAGATAGGTGCTCTCCGCAGTATGTTTGGGATACAGTTTGGAGTTAAAAGACTCTCCTCCTTCCCATTTTTGAGGTCAAACGTGCCAAGGGATCCCCGGAAGAGAGAGTCCCTCCTGTTGGCACTAGAACAACTATTGCTCCAAGGAGTAATTATGGAGGTTCCCCTGGAAGAATGAGGGTTCGGGTTTTACTCAAACCTCTTTACAGTCCCGAAGCGGACGGGAGGCCCATATTAATTCTAAAAGGGCTATACAAATTCCTGTATATCAGGACTTTCCGATGGAGTCGATCCGATCGGTGGCCACTGCCCTACAAGGGGAGGATTGGTTAGCCGCGATCGACATCAAAGATGCTTATTTGCACATTCCCATCTTTCCAGTCCACCAAAAATTTCTACGCTTTGCAGTAGAAGGGCGCCATTTTCAGTTCAGAGCCTTACCCTTCGGTCTGGCCACAGCACCACGAGTGTTTACAAAAATTCTGGCCCTTTATTGGCCAATCTAAGAACACAAGGTGTAATGATAATGGCATATCTGGATGACTTGTTGCTGATAGACCACTCAGTGAAAAAACTAGACGTGGTCGTTCACAAAACAATCAAGTATCTGGAATCTCACGGTTGGATTATCAACCGAGACAAGTCAGCCCTAAAAAACAGTCAAAAGTCTGGAATACTTGGGGCTAAGGTTGGATTCAGGCCAGAGAAAAATATTCTTGCCTCGAGGAAAGGTGTTGTCTTTGAAAGATTTGATCCACTTAGTGGGTACAAAAAAGACAGCCGTCCATACGCCTGTATATGAGGCTGCTGGGAAAAATCGTGGCATCATTCGAAGCAGTACCCTACGGTCAATTCCATTCAAGGAATTTGCAAGGGGCCATACTGTCAGCCTGGAACAAAAAAGTTCAGGCCCTAGACTAACAATGTCCTTGTCCCCTTCCGTTCGCAAGAGCCTCCGTTGGTGGTTGGTTCCCCAGAATCTGGAAAAAAGGAAATCCTTCAGTCCGATTTCTTGGAAGGTGGTCACTACAGATGCCAGCCTTATAGGCTGGGGAGCAGTACTGGAGCAATGGTCTCTCCAGGGCAGATGGTCGGATGCAGAAAAGGCCCTGCCCATCAATCTCTTAGAGATACGAGCAGCCCGGTATGCCCTAGTAGCATGGACATCCAAACTCCAAGGGTCCCCTGTCAGAATTCAATCAGACAATGCCACAGCAGTGGCATATATCAATCATCAGGGGGGCACCAGGAGTCGTGCAGCCCAGAGGGAAGTAAATTACATCCTGAAATGGGCAGAAAGATATGTCCCAGCCATATCTGCGGTATTTATTCCAGGAGTGGAGAATTGGAAGGCGGACTTTCTAAGTCGCCAGCAATTAGGCCCAGAGGAAGGGTCCCTTCACCCCGAGGTTTTCTGGACAATATGTCAGCGGTGGGGAACATCGGATGTAGATCTTCTAGCATCCAGATTCAACGCAAAGGTGGACAGGTTTGTCTCTCGGACAAGGGATCCCCTAGCTTGCGGCTCGGATGCCCTAGTGTTCCCTTGGGATCAGTTCAAGCTGATATATGCATTCACACCGCCACAATGGTTACCTCGATGACTCCGCAGAATCAGGGTAGAAAAGGAACCAGTGATTCTGGTGGCTCCAGCGTGGCCCAGAAGAGCGTGGTACGCGGAGATTGTAAAATGTCAGTGGGGAGTCCTTGGTCTCTCCCACGTCATCCGGACCTGCTTTCGCAAGGACCGATATACCACCCTTCCTTACCAGCCCTAGGTTTGACGGCCTGGCTATTGAAGCCCACATTCTAAAAAAGAGAGGGCTCTCTAATCCTGTGGTATCTACCATGATCAATGCCAGGAAGCCGGTATCCAGGCAGATCTACTATAGAATCTGGAAGGCGTACATCGCGTGGTGTGAGGCCAAGAAATGGCATCCACATAAGTACGTAATAGGTAGGATTCTGGACTTCCTACAGTGGGCTGTAGATAGGAAGCTTGCCTTGAGTACTATCAAGGGTCAGATTTCGGCCTTGTCAATATTTTTTCAAAGGCCCTTGGCTTAGCATTCACTAGTCAAAGCCTTTATACAAGGAGTGATGCGTATTAGTCCTCCGGTTAATATTCCCATATGTCCATGGGATCTAAACTTGGTTCTGTCGGTTCTACAGAAACAACCATTTGAACCATTACATCATATTTCTTTGGTGCTTCGCACCAGGAAATTGATTTTTCTAGTAGCCATTTGTTCGGCTAGAAGAGTGTCGGAATTAGCCGCCTTGTCCTGTAAGGAGCCATATCTGGTTATCCATAAGGACAGAGTAGTGTTACGTCCTCATCCAGCCTTTCTTCCTAAGGTGGTATTGAGGTTTCATTTGAACCAAGATGTGGTTCTTCCTTCTTTTTTCCCCAAACCTACTTCGGTAGAGGAAAAGTTATTGCATTCTTTGGATGTAGTAAGAGCAGTTAAAGCTTATCTAAAGGCCACTGCTCAGATTCGCAGAACGGATACTTTGGTTATTCTGCCGGAAGGCCCCAGAGAGGGTCAGGCAGCGTCAAAATCTACTTTAGCCAGGTGGATTCGACAGGTCATAATTACAAGCCTATGGCTTGAGAAGTAGACCGCCTCCGTTCAAAGTTAGGGCGCACTCCACGAGAGCAGTTGGAACTTCATGGGCAGTGCATCACCAGGCCTCCCTGGCTCAAATCTGTAAGGCCACAACATGGTCTTCAGTACACACGTTTACTAGGTTCTACCAGGTGGACGTTAGAAGTCAGGAGGATGTCGCCTTTGGGCGCAGTGTGTTGCAGGCCGCAAAAGATACTCATGTCTGATAGCGCTCAGCTTATATATGGTGTATCCCCCCCCCTCATTGGGCATTGCTTTAGGACATCCCATTAGTAATGACTATGTCGCTCTGTGTCCCGTGATGTACGAGAAAGAAAATAGGATTTTTATAACAGCTTACCTGTAAAATCCTTTTCTTGGAGTACATCACGGGACACAGAGCTCCCGCCCCTCTTTGGGGACACTTATTGCTTTGCTACAAAACTGAGGTGCTCCCGGATGGGAGGGGCTTATATAGGGGAGGGTACTTCCGGTTTTGGAAGTTGCCAGTGCCAGCACCTGACGGTATCTATATAACCCATTAGCGACTATGTCGCTCTGTGTCCCGTGATGTACTCCAAGAAAAGGATTTTACAGGTAAGCTGTTATAAAAATCCTATTATTACCACCTAAACCCAACTGAGCCCAGCATGACTCCAATATTACCACCTTAACTCCAACTGAGCCCTGTATGCACCCAATATTATCACCTGAACGCCAACCAAGCCCAGCATGGCCCCAATATTGCCACCTGAACTCCAAATGAGCTAGCACTAGGGTCCTCGGCTGCCGGAACAACAGACTGGTGATCACATTTTCTGTTTGGATCCTCACCGCCTGAAACCCCAACTGAGCCCAATATTACCACTTGAACTCCAACTGAGCCCTGTTAGGACCTGGATAACCTGCCAGTGGCACTGTGCTTCCCAGAGCGGAAGGTTGTAGTTCTGGTGTCTCCCAGCAGATCCCAGTAAACCGTTTCCACCTTATGCTGGCTGCTGATAGGGTATTTTGTCCACTCCTACTAGTACCTCTCGCTCCAGTGTTTTACTGCTGCCAGATTCTGTTTGCCTTTGATTGTGATCTTGCTCCTGCCATGTACCCACTCCCCCTTGTTCCCGATCCCAGTTTTTATTTCCCCATCCCATCTGCTCCCTGCACTTTTGTTCCACATTTTCTATAGATGGTATATAGTTAGTTAGGTTGATTAGTTAGGTATTCTGTCACTGTGTTCACATATATTTTTATGTTTCCTGTGATTGGATGGATTTTGTTTCACTGTAAATAAATCTCACTTATAGTATACATAGTCTGGTCCCAGTCTTCTGAGTGTAGCTATGCAGATCTAGCCATCCCTGCTGCTGATTCCTGATAAGTCCAGTGCTACCTCAATAATATAGCACAGGGGTCCCCACCTGCTTGGACAACAGACGGGTGATCGCATCTTCTGATTGGATATTCACCGCCTGAACTCTAAACTGAGCCCAGCCAGAGACAACTGAGACAATGGTGATCGGAGCTTCTGATTGGATACTCACTGCCTGAACTCCAACTGAGCTTAGTATTACCCCATTTTTACCACCTGAACCTCACCTGATCCCAGTGTGACCCCAATATTACAGAAGATCTCTGAGTGCTGAGACATCAAAGAAGCACCGAATACATTGCTCCCAAGCCCAAAATCAGGTCATCCTCCAGGCACATCAGGGTGTGCTTTGCCAGAAGATATTTCTACCCAGGTAGGATATATAGCCTGCTACATAATGTACCTTAGAAATATATATGATGGGGGATTTCTTTAACATTTCCTCCAGATGGGCCCCGGTGGGAAGGGTCTGGTAGGAGTATGTAAAGCCAGATTCCACATGACACCTATAGAGAGAGAAATAAAAACAATGTATAGATCAGCAATATTAAACAAAATAAATTCGGAATACCAGCACGTCATATGATTCACTATAATTGGCCTCACTAGCTAGTACTGCATCTAATGCAGTGCCGGCCTTGGCTTCAGGCATCACTATAGGCCTACATTACAAAAAAAAGGTCACTGCCCCTACCTATAACTGGTCTTCGCAGCAAGGAGCACTGCAAGGTCAAACGCATGTCAAATAAAACCAAAACTTCTTGGTCAGGTAAACGCATTAACACCTTTGCTGCCAATGTGCTGGGTGTTTAGTGTGTTCCTGCGCCTTTAACCACTTAAGCCCCGGACCATTTGGTAGCTAAAGGACCAGAGGTGATTTCAGAATTTTGCACTGCGCTGCTTTAACTGTAAATTGTGCGGACATGCAATGTTGTACCCAAACGAAATTTGCGTCCTTTTCTTCCCACAAATAGAGCTTTCTTTTAATGGTATTTGATTGCCTCTGCGATTTTTCTTTTTTGCGATATAAACGGAAAAAGACCGAAAATTTTGAAAAAAAAATGATATTTTCTACTTTTTGTTATAAGAAAAATCGAATAAACTCAATTTTAGTCATACATTCAGGCCAAAATGTATTCAGCCACATGTCTTTAGTAAAAAAAATGTCAATAAGCGTATATTTATTGGTTTGCGCAAAAGTTATAGCGTTTACAAACTAGGGTACATTTTCTGGAATTTACACTGTTTTAAATTTATGACTGCCTATCTCATTTCTTGAGGTGCTAAAATGGCAGGGCAGTACAAAACCCCCCCAAATGACCCCATTTTAGAAAGTAGACACCCCAAGGAAATTGCTGAGAGGCATGTTGAGCCCATTGAATATTTTTTTTTTTTGTCCCAAGTGATTGAATAATGACAAAAAAAAAAAAAAAATACAAAAAGTTGTCACTAAATGATATATTGCTCACACATGCCATGGTTATATGTGGAATTGCACCCCAAAATACATTCTGCTGCTTCTCCTGAGTACGGGGATACCACATGTGTGGGACTTTTTAGGAGCCTAGCCACGTACGGGACCCCGGAAACCAAGCACCGCCTTCAGGATTTCTAAGGGCGCAAATTTTTGATTTCACTCCTCACTACCTATTACAGTTTTGAAGGCCATAAAATGCCAAAATAGCACAAAACCCCCCCAAATGACCCCATTTTGGAAAGTAGACACTCCAAGCTGTTTGCTGAGAGGCATGGCGAGTATTTTACAGCTCTCATTTGTTTTTGAAAATTAAGAAAGAACATTTTTTTTTTCTTTTCTTTTTTCAATTTTCAAAACTTTGTGACAAAAAGCGAGATCTGCAAAATACTCACAATACCTCTCAGCAAATAGCTTGGGGTGTCTACTTTCCAAAATGGGGTCATTTGGGGGGGTTTTGTGCCATCTGGGCATTCCATGGCCTCCGAAACTGTGATAGGCAGTGAGAAGTGAAATCAAAAATTGACACCCTTAGAAAGCCTGAAGGCGGTGCTTGGTTTTTGGGGTCCCGTACGCGGCTAGGCTCCCAAAAAGTCTCACACATGTGGTATCCCCGTACTCAGGAGAAGCAACAGAATGTATTTTGGGGTGTAATTCCACATATAACCATGGCATGTGTGAGCAATATATCTTTTAGTGACAACTTTGTGCAAAAAAAAAAAAAAAAATTGTATTTTTTCCGCAACTTGTGTCAACATATAAAATATTCCATGGACTCGACATGCCTCTCAGTATATAGCTTGGGGTGTCTACTTTCCAAAATGGGGTCATTTGGGGGGGTTTTGAACTGTTCTGGCATTTTATACACAACATTAGGAAGCTTACATCCACTCTTCTAACCACTTGAAGACAAAGCCCTTTCTGACACTTTTTGTTTACATGAAAACATATTTTTTTTTGCAAGAAAATTATGTTGAACCCCCAAACATTATATATATATTTTTAAAGCAAAGGCCCTACAGAATAAAATGGTGGGTGTTGCATTTTTTTTTTCTACACAGTATTTGCGCAGCGATTTTTCAAATGAATTTTTTGGGGAAAAAAATACACTTTTTTTAATTTTAATGCACTAAAACACACTATATTGCCCAAATGTTTGATGAAATAAAAAAGATTATCTTAGGCCGAGTACATAGATACCAAACACGACATGCTTTAAAATTTCGCACAAACGCGCATTGGCGACAAACTACATACATTTTTAAAAGCCTTTAAAAGCATTTACAGGTTACCCCGTTAGATTTACAGAGAAGGTCTACTGCTAAAATTACTGCCCTCGATCTGACCTTCGCGGTGATACCTCACATGCATGGTGCAATTGCTGTTTACATATGACGCCAGACCGACGCTTGCGTTCGCCATTGGGCAAGAGCAGGGCAGGACAGGGGTGCTTTTTTTTTTTTTTTTTTTTATTATTAATTTTGCTTTTTTATTTTATTTTTAAACTGTTGCTTCCATATTTTTTTTTTTTTTATCACTTTTATTGTTATCTCAGGGAATGTAAATATCCCCTATGATAGCAATAGGTAATGACAGGTACTCTTTTTTGAAAAAACTGGGGTCTATTGGACCCTAGATCTTTCCTCTGCCCTCAAAGCATCTGACCACACCAAGATCGGTGTGATAAAATGCTTTCCCAATGGCGCTTTTTATATCCGGGGGGGGGGGGACATTCCCTCCCACTGCTTGTAAAAGCAGTCCAGAGGCTAATTAGCCACTAGGATTGCTTTTACAAGAAAGCCGGCCGCAGGCTGAAAAGAATGATACCAAGATGATACCTAAACCTGCAGGCATCAATCTGGTATAAACATTCAAAGTCCAGCAACATACCAGTACGTTGCTGGTCCTTGTTGGACATGTATTGTAATCTTTTTTTTCATGCAGCCTGTTGGCTGAACGAAAAATAAAAGGATTGATCGGTGGGTATGCCCACCATTAGAATACCGCCCTTCATCCACCCACTTCTAATGATGGGCATACATGCACCATTTATATATGCCGAAGCATGGGGGCATCTTCTCGCAAAAGTTATGCCGCACACACATGGTCAGACTTTTCCACGGGCAAGCCTCCGTCGGAATTTCGACCGTATGTACGCGGCATTAGGAGCAAAATCCTCCTCCGCCCTGCTGCCCCAATGCTTCGGCATATTTGCTTTTTTTTTTTAACTGTGGTGGTGAAATCACCTCCTACAGCACTGGAGTCGCAGGGATCAGGCCTGTCTCTGCGAACGCTGCAGTTATGTGTGTTGTGTTTTGTAAGTGACAGTGATCGATCGATACTGCACTTGGGTGCCCTGGGCTGGACGGAGGGGCAAAACGCAGGTGCTAGCAGGTATCTGGGCTGATCCCGCTAACACTGCGTTTTTGGGAACCCTAAACTGCTGGGGACGCTAGTATAGATCTGATCAGATATTGAGCTGATCAGATACTATACCACTAAGGGAGGTGTATGCTTCACGCGTGGGTGTTAGCGCTACTGGCACTAACCTGACGCTGCCTGGGGTGTGACGCAGACCCTCTCTGATGCTAAAACCTAATTGATATCACCCGCCGGGCGATCAGGGGGTTAAACCTTTATTGGGTTATATACGGCGGGTGCCCTGACACTATAAAAAGCAAACTAACTAACCAGCGTCACCCGTAACACTTATATGATGATCACTGGTGAAAGGGTTAACTAGGAGCAATTAGGGGGTTAAAACCTTTATTAGGTAATATATGGGGGTACCTGACGCTATAAAAACCTGACGGCGAACCTAAAAAAAAATTACTGGCTACCGATCAGCATCACCGACGCTAAGACATCGATCAGAAAAAATAGGATTTTTATAACAGCTTACCTGTAAAATCCTTTTCTTGGAGTACATCACGGGACACAGAGCGACATAGTCATTACTAATGGGTTATATAGATACCGTCAGGTGCTGGCACTGGCAACTTCCAAAACCGGAAGTACCCTCCCCTATATAAGCCCCTCCCATCCGGGAGCACCTCAGTTTTGTAGCAAAGCAATAAGTGTTCCCAAAGAGGGGTGGGAGCTCTGTGTCCCGTGATGTACTCCAAGAAAAGGATTTTACAGGTAAGCTGTTATAAAAATCCTATTTTCTTTTTCGTACATCACGGGACACAGAGCGACATAGTCATTACTAATGGGATGTCCTAAAGCAATGCCAAATGAGGGGGGGGGATACACCATATATAAGCTGAGCGCTATCAGACATGAGGATCTTTTGCGGCCTGCAACACACTGCGCCCAAAGGCGACATCCTCCTGACTTCTAACGTCCACCTGGTAGAACCTAGTAAACGTGTGTACCGAAGACCATGTTGCGGCCTTACAGATTTGAGCCAGGGAGGCCTGGTGATGCACTGCCCATGAAGTTCCAACTGCTCTCGTGGAGTGCGCCCTAACTTTGAACGGAGGCGGTCTACTTCTCAAGCTATAGGCTTGTATTATGACCTGTCGAATCCACTTGGCTAAAGTAGATTTTGACGCTGCCTGACCCTTTCTGGGGCCTTCCGGCAGAATAAACAAAGTATCCGTTCTGCGAATCTGAGCAGTGGCTTTTAGATAAGCTTTAACTGCTCTTACTACATCCAAAGAATGCAATAACTTTTCCTCTACCGAAGTAGGCTTGGGGAAAAAAGAAGGAAGAACCACATCTTGGTTCAAATGAAAACTCGATACCACCTTAGGAAGAAAGGCTGGATGAGGACGTAACACTACTCTGTCCTTATGGATAACCAGATATGGCTCCTTACAGGACATAGCTGCTAATTCCGATACTCTTTTAGCCGAACAAATGGCTACTAGAAAAATCAATTTCCTGGTGAGAAGCACCAAGGAAATATGCTGTAATGGTTCAAATGGTTGTTTCTGTAGAACCGACAGAACCAAGTTTAGATCCCATGGACATATGGGAATATTAACCGGAGGACTAATACGCATCACTCCTTGTATAAAGGCTTTGACTAGTGAATGCGAAGCCAAGGGCCTTTGAAAAAATATTGACAAGGCCGAAATCTGACCCTTGATAGTACTCAAGGCAAGCTTCCTATCTACAGCCCATTGTAGGGAGTCCAGACTCCTACCTATTACGTACTTACGTGGAAGCCATTTCTTGGCTTCACACCAGGCGATGTACGCCTTCCAGATTCTATAGTAGATCTGCCTGGATACCGGCTTCCTGGCATTGATCATAGTAGATACCACAGAATTAGAGAGCCCTCTCTTTTTTAGAATGTGGGCTTCAATAGCCAGGCCGTCAAACCTAGGGCTGGTAAGGCAGGGTGGTATATCGGTCCTTGCGAAAGCAGGTCCGGACGATGTGGGAAAGTCCAAGGACTCCCCACTGACATTTTACAATCTCCACGTACCACGCTCTTCGGGGCCACGCTGGAGCCACCAGAATCACTGGTTTCTTTTCTACCCTGATTCTGCGGAGTAATCGAGGTAACCATTGTGGCGGTGTGAATGCATATATCAGCTTGAACTGATCCCAAGGGAACACTAGGGCATCCTGAGCCGCAAGCTAGGGGATCCCTTGTCCGAGAGACAAACCTGTCCCCCTTTGCGTTAAAACTGGATGCTAGAAGATCTACATCCGATGTTCCCCACCGCTGACATATTGTCCAGAAAACCTCGGGGTGAAGGGACCCTTCCTCTGGGCCTAATTGCTGGCGACTTAGAAAGTCCGCCTTCCAATTCTCCACTCCTGGAATGAATACCGCAGATATGGCTGGGACATATTTTTTCTGCCCATTTCAGGATGTAATTTACTTCCCTCTGGGCTGCACGACTCCTGGTGCCCCCCTGATGATTGATATATGCCACTGCTGTGGCATTGTCTGATTGAATTCTGACAGGGGACCCTTGGAGTTTGGATGTCCATGCTACTAGGGCATACCGGGCTGCTCGTATCTCTAAGAGATTGATGGGCAGGGCCTTTTCTGCATCCGACCATCTGCCCTGGAGAGACTATTGCTCCAGTACTGCTCCCCAGCCTATAAGGCTGGCATCTGTAGTGACCACCTTCCAAGAAATCGGACTGAAGGATTTCCTTTTTTCCAGATTCTGGGAAACCAACCACCAACGGAGGCTCTTGCGAATGGAAGGGGACAAGGACATTGTAAGTCTAGGCCTGAATTTTTTTGTTCCAGGCTGACAGTATGGCCCCTTGCAAATTCCTTGAATGGAATTGACCGTAGGGTACTGCTTCGAATGATGCCACCATTTTTCCCAGCAGCCTCATATACAGGCGTATGGACGGCTGTCTTTTTTGTACCCACTAAGTGGATCAAATCTTTCAAAGACAACACCTTTCCTCGAGGCAAGAATATTTTTCTCTGGCCTGAATCCAACCTTAGCCCCAAGTATTCCAGACTTTTGACTGGTTTCTAGGGCTGACTTGACTCGGTTGATAATCCAACCGTGAGATTCCAGATACTTGATCGTCTTGTGAACGACCACGCCTAGTTTTTTCACTGAGTGGTCTATCAGCAACAAGTCATCCAGATATGCCATTATCATTACACCTTGTGTTCTTAGATTGGCCAATAAAGGGCCAGAATTTTTGTAAACACTCGTGGTGCTGTGGCCAAACCGAAGGGTAAGGCTCTGAACTGAAAATGGCGCCCTTCTACTGCAAAGCGTAGAAATTTTTGGTGGACTGGAAAGATGGGAATGTGCAAATAAGCATCTTTGATGTCGATCGTGGCTAACCAACCCTCCCCTTGTAGGGCAGTGGCCACCGATCGGATCGACTCCATCGGAAAGACCTGATATACAGGAATTTGTATAGCCCTTTTAGAATTAATATGGGCCTCCCGTCCGCGTTTGCTTCGGGACTGTAAAGAGGTTTGAGTAAAACCCGAACCCTCATTCTTCCAGGGGACCTGCATAATTACTCCTTGGAGCAATAGTTGTTCTAGTGCCAACAGGAGGGACTCTCTCTTCCGGGGATCCCTTGGCACGTTTGACCTCAAAAATGGGAAGGAGGAGAGTCTTTTAACTCCAAACTGTATCCCAAACCTACTGCGGAGAGCACCTATCTGTCTTGATCGTGTCCCGCCAGGTCTCTTGCGAACAACTGGAGTCCTCCCCCCACCCGACTGAGTGGGGGCTTCAATGAATTTAACTTTGGGGGAGGTTTTGTACCTCCCCTGACCCAGGGTTTCTCATTACCCTGCTACTGTCCCTGTTTTTTACCCCCGGGATTTGACCGAGGAGGCCGTCGGAACTGTTACACAGCCGATGCCCCAGGGACTGGAGAAGCAGGCCTCTTAAAGAGGGACCTCTAACTCTGCTTTTAACCGGCAAGAGCGTATTTTTACCGCTGGAAATTTTCTGGATATATTTGTCCAGGTTTTCCCTGAATAAGCGTTCACCATGAAATGGGACGCTAACCAGCCATTCTTTACAGGGAGCTTCAGCAGACCAGTTTTTGAGCCATAGGAGCCTACGCGTATGTACTATAGACAGCGTAAGGCGGGAGGCCTGATGGACTGAATCCTCTATGGCGTCAACCGCAAAGCCTAAGGCTCTAGGTAGATCAGCTAGGGCAAAGCCTGCTGATCTGTCAAGTCCCTCAAGACCTGTTTCAACTGATCCTTCACTGCTTAGCAGACCCCAATAGCTGCTACTGCTGGTTGTATCACCAAGCAGATTTTCATAAGGACTCCAATCTTTTATTGGGTTCTTGAACATTTGGACATTATCCACTGGACATGTCAGTGATTTATACATACAAGAGATGGCTGCGTCCACTGTAGGGACCTTCCATTTTTTTTTTTTTTTTTTTTTTGATGAACTTATCCTCCATGGGATAGACCACCGGAAATCTCTTGGGGGAATAAATATTTTCTCAGGACGTTCCCAATCCTGGTAAATGAGCCCTTTCAGTAAAGGGTGAAGTGGAAAAGAAAAAACAGTCTGGGGGCTTCTAGCGACCCCAACGAGGATACAGTAGTGGTTGATGGTTCCGCAAGGTGCATTTTTAAATGCTGATCGGACCATGTTAGTCAGAGACTGAACCCATAATCTTTCAGCTTGAGATGCTGAGAAAAGGTTCCCCCACTGTTGATTCCTCTATAACAGAATCAACCTCATCCTGATCCCCTTCAGGCAGGTCGATCCCTGTATGGGACTGTTGCTCTGCTAACAGGCACTCTGAAGGAGGAGACGGAGATCGGGCGTGCTTTCCCTGACAGGGAGGCAGCGATAAATGTTGACAATCTCTCTCTAATCCTCCCAGAGCTGAGGAAAAAACCTCCTCTGTTACATACACAGGAGCAGGTGACTGAGGACAGCCACAGTACCAAGTACCCCTGCGGGGTCTCTACGGTCACTTACCTCTGAACTTCAGGGGAGACTGGTGCAGCAGAAGTATGCCCAAGATCCTCAGAGCCCGATGAGACCCCCTTTGCTTCCTGGAAGATTCAGTTCCGGAGCTTCTGGACGGCATATTCCTAAGCCTAAAGCTGAGGTATTCCAGCCGTAATACACCACTTTTACTGAGAATAGTCTAGCACAATTGCTGCTATATCACAGTTGGTGTCTACTAATGTGCCTTTCTAGGGGATGCCTGTATCAACCGCTTGCTGTATGCCTTTAAATGTTGCCAGCTCTGTCTCTGTACTTCATAGCCAGCTCACTACAATATTGTGGTTTTTTTAAAACTGCTGGGACGCCCGCACATGCGCAGAAGCGCTGCGGCGCGCACAGAGCGTCATCCCCCAGGCTCCGCCCCCTTTCCCGGCTCACCTCTATATATAGAGGCGCGTGCACGCGCACGCGCGCGGGCACGTGCGCCTTCGGCGCTAATTTCAAATATGGTAACAAGGGACAGGAGCCAGGGCCCCTCTTTGCCGCAGGCCGGGGGATGGACAAACACTGCAACATGGCAGAGGAAGCAGTTTCCTATAAGAGAACTCACCATCTGCCTGGACTTTGCTCTGCTGAGAAGAAGCTAGTCCACATGACAAGAAAACATTCCACAGCGGCCTCTAGTGGACAAACACAGGTACCGCAGTCTAATATATTAAATATATATAAAAAAAAAATTTTTTTTTTTTTCTTGACCACCTTTAAAAATTATTACATTTTTTTAGTAGTTACAGGCATGCACAGAATTTTGCGGGAATACCATTAGGTAACAGACAGAAAGACAAATTAGGCTTGGGGGTCCCCCAATAGAACCAAGTTCCTGGGGGCCCCCACTTACCTGTTCCCCGCCGCAGGACTTTGTTTGGTCCACAAAAGCCCAAACTTCACCTATCACGGCAGGCATTGTAATCAAACCTTCAGGGACCGGGTTCCCAAGGATTCCACTCCCCTGGACCTGTATAGCACCCTGCACAGAAAACATCTTGGTCGTGGGTATGACCAGAGCTCTGGATCCCAGGGTCCAGCTCTCCTAAGAGAAGCATTACAGGCAAAACCTTGCTCTTCTCTGCAAGGCCCGGGTACCGACCGTTTAGCTATGAAGCTTTTTTGGTCGGATCCGGAATAGCTTACTGAGGCCCAAAAGAACCTGTACGCAAGCTCAGTGAAAAACACATGTTTCTTCTTGGCCAACACCTTAGACACTGGCAAAAAACTGAGGTGCTCCCGGATGGGAGGGGCTTATATAGGGGAGGGTACTTCCGGTTTTGGAAGTTGCCAGTGCCAGCACCTGACGGTATCTATATAACCCATTAGTAATGACTATGTCGCTCTGTGTCCCGTGATGTACGAAAAAGAAATGATCGCATAGCGACGGCAGTGCTAGGGGGTGAAAGGGTTACCTGGGGGGTGATCAAGGGGGTTAAACCTTTATTAGGTAATATATGGGGGTACCTGACGCTATAAAAACCTGCGGCGAACCTAAAAAAAAAATTACTGGCTACCGATCAGCATCGCCGACGCTAAGACATCGATCAGAAAAATTATCGCTTAGTGACAGTGGTGATAGGGGGTGAAAGGGTTATCTGGGGGGTGATCAGGGGGTTAAACCTTTATTAGGGGGGGTTAGGGGGCTACACTGGACCTAAGACTAAACTTTGGTGACACTTTTACAGTCACAAATGTCACTGATTGCAGTGATCACTAAATAAATGGTCACTGCAATCAGTGACACTGTGACTGGGGGCTGGGGGGTGATCTGGGGTGGCCTGGGGGGGCGATTTATGTGCCTATGTGTCCTGGTGTCAGTGTGCTGTTTTGTGTACTAACCTGCATCTTCTCCTGTACGGCGCTCGGTATATGTGAGCGCCGCAGGAGAGATGACATCACTTCCTCCTTCCTGGCAGGCAGGGGAAGCTCTCTCATTCGCCGGGAGCGATCGAGAGGGGGTGGCCGGAATCGAACGGCCGTCCCCTCATGCTGGATCGCTCCCGAAGGTAAAACGACCACCCACTGTAAAGAAGGGGGGTCCGATCGGACCCCCCAACTATACAAAGGCAATCACGTATATGTACGTGATTCTGCCTGTCGGTGCCATTCTGCTGACGTATATTTACAGTGGGCGGTCGTTAAGTGGTTAAGGAGGGTTGAGCTCCCTCCAGTCATCTGCCCTTCATCTATCCATCAGCATACATGTGCTTCCACTGTGGAGACACTTTAAATTTTAGAGTTAGGGTCTGCAGAATACAGGGAGCCTTGACGGGGGGGGGGGGGGGCCTGCAGCTTACACATGTATGTGCAACTAAACCCCTGTTTTTAACTCATACTGTTAGACAGGTTAATTCAGTTGGTTGCTGGCTGGTTGGTAAGTTGAGCACGGAAATTCTTTGGTTTTATTTGACTCACTATAGGCCTACCTGCAGGAAAATTTGTATGTTCTTTCAGAAGTGTAACTCCTACCAATACCAAAAAAAAAAGTGTTGCAGCTAAAAACTTACCAGTCCGGGATGTCTGTTGATCCAGTCATTGTTGGGATGTTAGTCACAGGATTGCGGACGATACAGGCTTTGTAGAAATCAGGGTACTGTCCAATCAGGTGGCAGGAGAGGAATCCTCCATGTGAACCGCCACATAATGAAACTTTCTGTGGATCTATTGGCTCCTCCTGCAGAACCTGCAACACTGCCGTCTGTATAATGGAAGATAGGAATATTAGTAACTGCGCCATCTACTGGTACAAAAGCAATAGTCATGATTACTACTTTCTATTGTGAATAGCTATATAGTGGGGAATCGGTGTCTTTATGTGGCTATATAGGGTGGTGAGTGACTGTGCCATTCAATGGTGGATCAGGGAATTGGTGCGTCTCTAACCACTTGCTGACCGCAATATGTATAAATACATTGTGGTTTGCAAGAGGTTTACTGGGGTTATTGCTGAATCTATCAGCCATAACCTCTATTTTTTTCTTCAGCCGGCGGCTGGCTTTCTCATGAGCCACCAGAACTCTTTCAGAAGTGGCGGGAGGGGACGTCCCCTCTCCCGCCTGCGTTTTTCAGGCTTACCAGTTTTTGACGGCACGCCCGAGAAACCATCCGACGGTGTAGCCGGCTGGTCACAGAGGTGATCAAAGACTAGATAGTCTTTGATCGCCTCTCTGGCCTTGGAGGACCTGAGTGACATCATGACATCACTTCCAGTCAAGGTTTAAAAGGAAACTATTTTTTTTTTTTTTTTTTAAAAGCAAATGTTTTTCTCTTTCTTTTGATGGTAAAAAAGGACAGATTTGGGGGTATTTTTGACCCCAGATCTCTCCACAGAGAGGACCAGTCATCCTTATTTCTATTACAAGGGATGTTTACATGCCTCGTAATAGGAATAAAAGTGCTAAAAAAATTTTTAAAGGAATAGTGCAAGAAAAAAAACCCCTATCCCTCTGTTCTCACGCGCAAAAGTGAACGCATACGTAAATGGTATTCGCACCACACGTGAGGTATCGCCGCAAACAGAGCAAGAGCAATAATTCTAGAGCTAGACCTCCTTTGTAACTCTAAACATGTAACCTATAAAAATGTTAAAAGGCATTTTGATATAATGAAAAGAAATAATAATAAAAAAAAAAAAAAAAGTGTCGCCTATAGAAATTTTTAAAAAGTACTGTAGTTTGTCGCCATTTTACGAGCATGGGCAATTTTAAAAGTGTGATATGTTAGGTATCTGTTACTCTGCAAACAAATTGTGGTATATATTGTGTTGTTTTTTTTATTCATTAAAGTGTATTTTTTCCCCAAAAATTGCGCTGGAAAAAAAAAAAAAAACTCTGCCTAAACACTGTGTGACATAAAAAATTTGCCATTTTATTGCCCAGGGATTGCAGGGAGGGAGGGAGGGGGAAGAGGTGAACTTCCTTCCGGCGCCAGAGGAAAAATTGGGAGCTGGGTGCCTGCCCCCCCCCCAAAAAAAAAATGACATGCCAAATGTGGCATGCCAGGGGGTCACCAACACTTGAAGCGCAAGTTCCATTTTTGGGTGGAACTCCACTTTAAGTCAGTGTTTCTCAACCAGGGTGTCCTTTGACAGGGTTCCCCCAGGGTGACACAAGCACAAGTCCCAGTTTGCCCTGGATCAGAGATGGAGGGGAGGACTCTTTGTTGATGGGGAAATCTGATATGATGGGGAGATTCTGTCATTGTTTTACTTTCGATGCAATAGGGGTCTCTGACTCTGTGATCCAGGAGCTGTCTTTCACAGCTAAGTCTCTGTGCTGGTAGCGCTCTTGGCCAACAGTGGCCATTTGTTTGTACTGTTGAAATATTGGTGAGGGGACCGGCTGGACACTTTTGCTGCCATTGTGCTATATTCTGGGTGTCCAGTGCACCCCTGTGTCTTTACGGAGGGGTGGGCTCACTCCAGGCTCATCTGCCTTCTGCTTATCCATTATAATGCATGTGCTTCCACCATGGAGGCTCTCAGATATTTAAGTTGGGACTGCAGACAACACTGGGGTGCCATGAAATTGCAGCTTACGCATGTATTTGCAAATGTGTGCAAACTAAACCCTTTTTTTTTTTAAACGCAAACAGGACAATTTGGTTGGTTGCAGGCTGGTCGGTAAGTTGAGCTGGGAATTTTATCTGGTTTTGTTTGACATGCAGCGCCCTTCCATGTGCTCCTTGCTGCAAAGGCCAGTTAGGTGGGGGCAGTGGCCATTTGTTTGTACAGAAACACGAGTTGCCCAGCGACACATATGTACAGCGTGAGGGAATAAAACCCTACCCTACCCCATTTGCTGCCATACATATGTGTTAGGCGAGCGGCAAGGGGTAAAAACCACTGCTTTCTGTAGATTGATGGGGTGGCGAGTGACTGCGCCATCTAATAGCTGCACATGAGACAAGGCAGACATAGAAGTGAGACGATAAAATGGTCAATACAGACAAGGAAGGACAGGTGCACTTACCTGAACATCCTTCACATCCTGATCACCGACTTTCCCTGGCAGAGACATCAAATTGTCCTGCCCGAAGCCCAGCGATCCCCGATAATTCACTGCCATTGCAGAGAAGAGAAGTGAATTTGGTGTACACAGTTTTATGTCTATATATCCGTACACAGCGCAGAGTCTCACCTAACTGAACAGCGAAGCCCATCTTACACAGCACAGCCGGGAACAGCATCCACTCGCTGACAAATACAGAGTGCGGCCCGCCTGCGGGGAAAAGGACAGAGTGACACGCGGTACAGGACAGAGGAACCAACAACACAGACAGAAGGCGCCGCCAGCAACGAACCGTGAGGAAAAACCACCAGGGGGATCCGACTCTCCGCAGGAACCTTCTGAGGCCTCATGAAGATCGATTCGTATTCCAAACCAGCTGCAAAAAGTAACAAAAAACATAATGTAAAAATTCAATGAAAAAAAAAAAAAAAAATTATTCCAGAAAAAATAAACAAAAAAAGATTTAAAAAAAATTGTGCAAAACAAAAAAAACTGCATGGCCAGTTCAGTGTTATTGATCAATAAAGACCTGACAACAGCTGATGTTACAGCGGAGAGGCATCCGGAGGTTCCTCTGCATGTTCCTGCAGCCAATCCCTCATTATAGCTCCCATTAAGATTTTAGGAACCAGGACCATCATCAATAATCATGGGGCTCCTAATGGCCTCTTTGTTGGGGGATCCTGTACCCTCCCTCCAAAAAACAACCCTAGTAGTTTAGTGGGCTGTGGGCTTCATTCACTAAAAGGAGATTGCATGTGGTATTTAGGTGATCTGACACATCTTTCCCAAATATCGCATGCGATGCTGAAAATGTCAATTCACTATCCCTTTGGGTGGTATTTATCTCAAAATCCTAACACGCTCGGTAAATACCACATAATACGGTGTTAAAGTCAATTCACTAAAAGGAGAGAAATAAACAAAATTCATGCGGAGTTCCACCCAGAAATGGAACTTCGACGGATTTCTCTCCCCCGTCCCCCCCCCCCTTCTCCGCTGCCACATTTGGCACCTTTCAGGGGGAGGAGGGAGCGGATACTTGTGAAACCCAGGTATCTGCTCCCACTTCCGGGGAAAGATCGCCACAATCTTGCGGTGAACTATGCAATGCCCCCCCTCCCCGTCTTCTGGGAGACACACAGGTCCCAGAAGACAGCAGGGACTATTCAGAAAGCGCAGTGCGACTCGTGCATGTGCAGTAGGAAACAGGCTGTGAAGCCTCAAGGCTTCACTTCCTGTTTCCCTTAGTAAGGATGCTGGCGCCTGCACCCGGAGCCAAGGGACGGGTCGGCTTCGGGTACCGACATCACGGGGTCCCTGGACAGGCAAGTGTCCTTATATTAAAAGGCAGCAGCTGCAGTCTTTGTAGCTGCTGACTTTAAAAAAAAAAATTTCCCCAGGCGGAACTCCGCTTTAAGGAACGCATTTCATTTTAGCTGGTTAAGGAGCCGGCAGCTCCCCACGTTCTTAACAACCAGTAAATAGCTAGTTTTTATGAAGCAGGCGGCCACTGCGTCCCAAACAACCTTAACTCATTTGCTGTCAGCCAGGTTTCCCCGCTGACAGCAAAATGTAAACAAAAGAAGTGCCGGAATTTAAAAAAATTAAAAAAAGTGTAGGGCTCCCCCCCAATCCATACCAGGGCCTTGGGGTCTGGTATGGATTGAGGGGAACCCCACATCACACTTAGGAAAAAAAAAAATTGGCACAAGGTTTCTCCCAAAATCCATACCAGAACCTTATCTGAGCATGCAGCCCAGGAAAGGGACAAGGGGAGGGGGGGGGGGGGCTTGATCGAACACCCCCTCTCCAAACCTTATCTATTATATTGTAAAGTCGCAGGAGCAGGGCCCTCCTAACCCTCTTGTATTAAAAATTGTATTGTTGCTATATTTTCTCGCTTGATATTGTAAAGCGCTGCACAAACTTGGCGCTATATAAATCCTGTATAATAATAATAATAATAATAATACCATAATATGTACTCCATATTCATATCTGGGAGCCCCTCTGTTAAGTGGGGCTTTCAGATTCCGAAAAGTCACCCCCCGCACCCCTACATTACAAAGCTACCTGCGTCTGGGTCTGATTAGATGCTGAACAAAGGCTGGAAGACAGAGTGACATCAAGCTGCTGATATCGATCTGCTTAGGGCTGGTCCATCACTTGTTCCCCCCCTATTGGTGGCCCTATCAGGAACTTACGGTATTGGGGGTTCTCCTGTTCCGGAGGTGGTTTGTGGCTCTTGTAGCTCCAGTTTATATCCGCTAAGGGCTTCTCCTCCTCCAAGGACACCCAGCTAATCTCCTCCTCCCTTCCGGCCGGCGGAAGAAATCCTACTTTCTTTACAGAGAAAAGAAGGAGAGTACGTCAGTAGGACGGTGGAAGAAAGTCAGGACAGGAATGACCACATATCGGAGTTATTGGACTCACCACAGTTGGAGGACAGCTCGGAGAGGAAAACCTGACAACCAACAGATCGCGATCAATCGCCATCAGCTTCCAGCTGCCAGGCGAGGAGTCTGGTGGGATAAGGCAGATACAGAGGGGTGGATTCACTAAAGGCAAATAGACAGTGCACTTTTGCAAGTGCAGTTGCTCCAGAGCTTTGTAAATGAAGGGAAGCTCCGCTGACTTCCATCATCCAATCATTTGCAAGCAAAAATTTTGTTTTTTTTTTCCTTTTCTTGCATGCGATTGGGTATTCATTGTAAAGTGACGCTTTACCTCATTTACGAAGCTCTTCAACAACTACATTTGCAGCATGCTCAGTCTATTTGGTTTTAGTAAAACGACCCCCGATGCAAAAGTACAAAATTTAGCAAGAAATGTGATTCAAAGAGAGGAGAAAACTGCAGGTAATCATTTTGGATCATTGCTTTATCATTATCTGCTGTCCCAAATGACACGGGCAATAAAGTGCAATCGGCAGACGCAACTCATTACCTGACCACCACCAGCAAACTACACATAACGGTCCCGATATTCACTATGGTGCGCTCCTGTTCTCTCTCCTGCACAGCCCCTAAACTAGTCATAGGGGGAGATTTACTAAACATGGGAGAGCTCAGAATCTGCTGCAGCTGTGCATGGTAGCCAGCTTCTAACTTCAGCTTGTTCAATTAAGCTTTGACAATAAAACCTGGAAGCAGTTTGGTTTCTATGAAGAGATGCAAGCTAGATTTCGCACTCTCCAGTTTTAGTAAATAACCCCCACAGTGTGTTCCTGAGCGGTGTTCACATTCATAATAAATGGAGCCTTTTGCTCACACTGAGGCTCGCAAAGCACCCCACTGCCAGGAACCACCCAAACATTGCTCTAAGCCAAAATATCTCCCCAGCTACAGGTTACTCTGGGTCAGGTCTTTGCTATAAACAGCACAATCTCCCTCCCTAGTGTCATTTGACAGGAGGCTGCTGTGCTACATTCATACCTTTAGACTGAAGGGGAGTCACGCTTTTGGCCATCGTATCCACTACATACAGATTCTGCGTGAAGAAAACATTGAAATGTATTTTTTTTATTACATTTTTTAAGCATATTACAAATAAGACACTTACAAAGTGACAACATAAAAAAAAAAAAAAAAAAAAAAAAAGAGAGAGAAAAAAGAGAAAAGAAAGAAAAAAAGAGAAAAGAAAGAAAGAAAGAAAGAAAGAAAAAGAAAAAGAGAAAGAAAGAGAAAGAAAGAAAGAGAAAGAAAGAAAAAGAAAGAAAAAGAAAGAAAGAAAGAAAGAAAGAAAAAGAAAGAAAGAAAGAAGAAAGAAAGAAGAAAGAAAGAAAAAGAAAAGAAAGAAAGAAAAGAAAAGAAAAGAAAAGAAAGAAAAAAAGAAAAAGAAAGAAAAAAAGAAAAAGAAAGAAAGAAAGAAAGAAAGAAAGAAAGGTCATACAAAAACATTAAAAGGACTAGCCCAGGAGAAAATCTCCTGACGACGTATGATGAAACGCGTTGGGTGGAGCAGGATCACGTAACGTCACCACGTGCGGAGGTCAGCCATATTGATGGTTGGAAACATCCCCATTTTTTGCTATTGAAGTACATGCAAGCTTTTATCCTATACATGGTGAGTGTTTTTGCTGGGTTTTATGAAACTGAATATTGAACAAACTACACTATTAAGTGTTTGTCTTTGTTGTAACTTCACATCCATTGAGGTCTTTATCAAGTGGAGTCTGTCTAATGGGTGGAAGAGTTCTGAAGTTTGGCATTAAGCCAATTGGATTCTGTAACAAGTGCAATTACCCGCTGTATCTAGTGGTCCACCTTGGATGGTAAGAATCAGTGTGTGTGTGCACCTTATCTATCCCTCCTATCGCACATGTTCCTGGCAAACAAGGCTCGTAAAATGTGCCAGAATTTATATTGGATAAGGTGGTCTCTCACAGACACCAGTCTAGTGAATGAGGAGTCCCAGATACTGTCCCAGTCATCCCCATCCATGCTAGGAAAATTAGCCAACCAAGCATTACGACAGAGAAGAAGAAGCCTGGCAGTATCTACAAACAGTTGCTTATATATGGATGATAGCTCCTTTTTAAAAAAAGGTATCATCCCTTAGTAAGGCCTTTAGGTCAGTGGTTCTCAACCCTGTCCTCAAGTACCCCCAACAGGCCATGTTTGCAGTTTTTCCTTTATCTTGCACAGGTGCTTTAAATCAGAGTCAATGGCTTTGTATTTTGGACAGCTATTTTATCTAATGCCCCGTACACACGATCGTTTTTCATGCCGTTAAAAATGCCATTTAAAAAAAAATGGCCATTAAAAATGATCGTGTGTAGGCTCCAGAGCATTTTTAACGACGTGAAAAATGGCCATTAAAAATTCCGGACATGCTCTCTTTTTTCACGTCGTTTTTCATGTCGTTTTTTTTAACGACGTGAAAAACGATAGTGTGTATGCTTTCACGACGTGAAAAAAAACGCGCATGCTCAGAAGCAACTATGAGACGGGAGCGCTCGTTCTGGTAAAACTAGCGTTCGTAATGGAGATAGCACATTCATTACACAGTAACGGACTGAAAAGCGCGAATCGTCGCTCAACAAACTTTACTAACATGAAGGGTGGCGCCATTCGAACGGAACTTCCCCTTTATAGTGCCGTCGTACGTGTTGAACGTCACTGCGCTTTGCTTGATCGTTTTTTTTAATGATGGTGTGTACGCAAGGCAGGCTTGAGAGGAAACATGAAAAAAAACGAGGAGAAAAACGTCGGTTTAAAAAAATGACATTAAAAACGATCGTGTGTACGGGGCATAAGAGTTATTCCAAAAACATGGCCCGTTGGGGGTACTTGAGGACTGAGGTTGAGAACCACTGCTCTAGGTCACCCATACACACTACTAAACCTGAGGAGCCAAACGGAGTCTGAAGAGCTGAAATGTGATTTTTAATGATTGGTCCACAACTGACAAACACATACACAGTTCATCATGCTGAGAAGGGACAGATACGCACAATCTTATTTTATGCCAGGAAACTGGTGTTGTTGCAATGGAAAAATAGGATTTTTATAACAGCTTACCTGTAAAATCCTTTTCTTGGAGTACATCACGGGACACAGAGCGACATGGTCATTACTAATGGGTTATATAGTTACCGTCAGGTGCTGGCACTGGCAACTTCCAAAACCGGAAGTACCCTCCCCTATATAAGCCCCTCCCATCCGGGAGCACCTCAGTTTTGTAGCAAAGCAATAAGTGTCCCCAAAGAGGGGCGGGAGCTCTGTGTCCCGTGATGTACTCCAAGAAAAGGATTTTACAGGTAAGCTGTTATAAAAATCCTATTTTCTTTCTCGTACATCACGGGACACAGAGCGACATAGTCATTACTAATGGGATGTCCTAAAGCAATGCCAAATGAGGGGGGGGATACACCATATATAAGCTGAGCGCTATCAGACATGAGGATCTTTTGCGGCCTGCAACACACTGCGCCCAAAGGCGACATCCTCCTGACTTCTAACGTCCACCTGGTAGGACCTAGTAAACGTGTGTACCGAAGACCATGTTGCGGCCTTACAGATTTGAGCCAGGGAGGCCTGGTGATGCACTGCCCATGAAGTTCCAACTGCTCTCGTGGAGTGCGCCCTAACTTTGAACGGAGGCGGTCTACTTCTCAAGCTATAGGCTTGTATTATGACCTGTCGAATCCACTTGGCTAAAGTAGATTTTGACGCTGCCTGACCCTTTCTGGGGCCTTCCGGCAGAATAAACAAAGTATCCGTTCTGCGAATCTGAGCAGTGGCTTTTAGATAAGCTTTAACTGCTCTTACTACATCCAAAGAATGCAATAACTTTTCCTCTACCGAAGTAGGCTTGGGGAAAAAAGAAGGAAGAACCACATCTTGGTTCAAATGAAAACTCGATAACCACCTTAGGAAGAAAGGCTGGATGAGGACGTAACACTACTCTGTCCTTATGGATAACCAGATATGGCTCCTTACAGGACATAGCTGCTAATTCCGATACTCTTTTAGCCGAACAAATGGCTACTAGAAAAATCAATTTCCTGGTGAGAAGCACCAAGGAAATATGCTGTAATGGTTCAAATGGTTGTTTCTGTAGAACCGACAGAACCAAGTTTAGATCCCATGGACATATGGGAATATTAACCGGAGGACTAATACGCATCACTCCTTGTATAAAGGCTTTGACTAGTGAATGCGAAGCCAAGGGCCTTTGAAAAAATATTGACAAGGCCGAAATCTGACCCTTGATAGTACTCAAGGCAAGCTTCCTATCTACAGCCCATTGTAGGAAGTCCAGAATCCTACCTATTACGTATTTACGTGGATGCCATTTCTTGGCCTCACACCAGGCGATGTACGCCTTCCAGATTCTATAGTAGATCTGCCTGGATACCGGCTTCCTGGCATTGATCATGGTAGATACCACAGCATTAGAGAGCCCTCTCTTTTTTAGAATGTGGGCTTCAATAGCCAGGCCGTCAAACCTAGGGCTGGTAAGGAAGGGTGGTATATCGGTCCCTGCGAAAGCAGGTCCGGACGATGTGGGAGGGTCCAAGGACTCCCCACAGACATTTTTACAATCTCCGCGTACCATGCTCTTCGGGGCCACGCTGGAGCCACCAGAATCACTGGTTTCTTTTCTACCCTGATTCTGCGGAGTAATCGAGGTAACAATTGTGGCGGTGGGAATGCATATATCAGCTTGAACTGATCCCAAGGGAACACTAGGGCATCCGAGCCGCACGCTAGGGGATCCCTTGCCCAAGAGACAAACCTGTCCACTTTTGTGTTGAATCTGGATGCTAGCAGATCTACATCCGGTGTTCCCCACCGCTGACATATTGTCCGGAAAACCTCGGGATGAAGGGACCATTCCCCTGGGCATAATTGTTGGCGACTTAGAAAGTCCGCCTTCCAATTCTCCACCCCTGGAATGAATACCGCAGATATGGCTGGGACATATCTTTCTGCCCATCTCAGGATGTAATTTACTTCCCTTTGGGCTGCACGACTCCTGGTGCCCCCCTGACGATTGATATATGCCACTGCTGTGGCATTGTCTGACTGAACTCTGACAGGGGACCCTTGGAGTTTGGATGTCCATGCTACTAGGGCATACCGGGCTGCTCGTATCTCTAAGAGATTGATGGGCAGGGCCTTTTCCGCATCCGACCATCTGCCCTGGAGAGACCATTGCTCCAGTACTGCTCCCCAGCCTATAAGGCTGGCATCTGTAGTGACCACCTTCCAGGAAATCGGACTGAAGGATTTCCCTCTTTCCAGATTCTGGGGAACCAACCACCAGCGGAGGCTCCTGCGAACGGAAGGGGACAAGGACATTGGTAAGTCCAGAGCCTGAACTTTTTTGTTCCAGGCTGACAGTATGGCCCTTTGCAACTTCCTTGAATGGAATTGACCGTAGGGTACTGCTTCGAATGATGACACCATTTTTCCCAGCAGCCTCATGCACAGGCGTATGGATGGCTGTCTTTTTGAACCCACTAAGTGGATCAAATCTCTCAAAGATGACCCCTTTTCTTGAGGCAAGAAAATCTTTTTCTGGTCTGAATCCAGCCTTAGCCCCAAGTATTCCAGACTTTTGACTGGTTTTAGGGCTGACTTGTCTCGGTTGATAATCCAACCGTGATATTCCAGATACTTGATTGTCTCGTGAACAACCACTTCTAGTTTTTCCACTGAGTGGTCTATCAGCAACAAGTCGTCTAGATATGCCATTATCGTTACACCTCGTGTTCTTAGATTGGCCAATAATGGGGCCAGAATTTTTGTGAACACTCTTGGTGCTGTGGCCAGACCGAAGGGTAAGGCTCTGAACTGAAAATGGCGCCCTTCTACCGCAAAGCGTAGAAATTTTTGGTGGGCTGGAAAGATGGGGATGTGCAAATAAGCATCTTTGATGTCGATCGAGGCTAACCATTCCTCCCCTTGTAGGGCAGTGGCTACCGATCGGATCGACTCCATCCGGAAAGTCCTGATATGTAGGAATTTGTTTAGCCCTTTTAGATTTAATATGGGCCTCACGTCCCCGTTTGGCTTCGGAACTGTAAAGAGGTTTGAGTAAAACCCGAACCCCCATTCTTCCAGGGGAACCTCTATAATTACTGCTTGAAGCAATAATTGTTCCAGTGCCAACAGGAGGGATCCTCTCTTCTGGGGATCCCTTGGCACGTTTGACCTTATAAAGCGGGAAGGAGGGGAGTTTTTTAACTCCAATTTGTATCCCAGATTTACTGCGGAGAGCACCCATCTGTCTCGGATCGTGTCCCGCCAGGTTTCTGTGAACAACTGAAGTCTTCCCCCCACCCGATTGGGTGGGGGCAACCCTTCATGCATTTGACTTTGGGGGAGGTTTTGTACCTCTCCTGCTCCAGGGCTTCTTGTTACCCTGTAACTGTCCCTGATTTTTACCTCCGGGATTTGACCGGGGAGGCCGTCGGAACTGTTTCACAGCCGATGTCCTAGGGACTGGAGAAGCCGGCCTCTTAAAGGAGGGACCTCTAACTCTATTTTTAACCGGCAAAAGTGTACTTTTACCGCTGGAAATTCTCTGGATATACTTGTCCAGGTCTTCCCCGAATAAGCGCTCCCCATGAAATGGGAAGCTGACCAGCAATTTTTTACAGGGAGCTTCAGCAGACCAGTTTTTGAGCCATAGAAGCCTGCGCATATGTACTACAGACAGCGTAAGGCGGGAGGCCTGATGGATTGAATCCTTTATAGCGTCCACCGCAAAGCATAAGGCTCTAGGTAGATCAGCTAGGGCAAGAGCCTGCTGATCCGGCAAGTCTCTTAAGACCTGTTTCAACTGATCCTTCACTGCTTGGCAGACCCCAATAGCTGCCACTGCTGGTTGTGTCACCAAGCTTGCTGTAGAAAAAGCAGATTTCAATAATGACTCCAATTTTTTATCTATTGGGTCCTTGAACATTTGGACATTTTCCACCGGACATGTCAGTGATTTATTCACACAAGAGATGGCTGTGTCCACTGTAGGGACCTTCCATTTTCTGATGAACTTATCCTCCATGGGATAGACCACCGGAAATCTCTTGGGGGGAGTAAATATTTTGTCAGGATGCTCCCAATCCTGGTAAATGAGCCCCTCCAGTAAAGGATGGATCGGAAAGGAACAAACAGTCTGGGGAGCTTTTAGCGACCCCAATGAGGAGACAGAAGTGGAGGATGGCTCCGCAAGTGGCATTTTAAATGCTGATCGGACCATATTAGTCAGGGACTGCACCCATAACCTCTCAGCATGTGATGCTGAGAACGGCTCTTCCACTGTTGATTCCTCTACAACCGAATCAACCTCATCCTGATCCCCCTCAGGTAGGTCGACCTCTGTATGGGACTGTTGCTCTGTTAACAGGCACTCTGAGGGAGGAGACGGAGATCGAGCGCTTTTTTCCTGTGACAGGGAAGCAGCAATCAATGCTGACAATCTCTCTTCCAGCCCTCCCAGAGCTGAGGAAAAAACCTCCTCTGTTACATACACAGGAGCAGGTGAACTGAGGACAGCCACAGTACCAGGTACTCCTGAGGGTGCCCTACGGTCACTAACCTCTGATTCTTCAGGGGAGACTGGTGCAGCCAAAGCATGCCCAAGATCCTCAGAGCCCGATGGAGACCCCCTATTCCTCCTGGAATTTCTAGTCCCGGAGTTTTTAGACGGCATATTCCTAAGCCACAAAGCTGAGGTATTCCAGCCGAAATACACCAGTTACTGATAATAGTCTAGCATAAATGCTGCTATAATAAACAGTTGGTGTCTACTAATGTGCCTTTCTAGGGGATGCCTGTATCAACCGCTTGCTGTATGCCTTTAAATGTTGCCAGCTCTGTCTCTGTACTTCATAGCCAGCTTACTACAATATTGTGGCTTTTTAAAACCTGCTGGGACGCCCGCACATGCGCAGAAGCGCTGCGGCGCGCACAGAGCGTCATCCCCCAGGCTCCGCCCCCTTTTCCGGCTCACCTCTATATATAGAGGCGCGTGCACGCGCGCGGCCACGTGCGCCCTCGGCGCTAATTTCAAACATGGAAACCAGGGACAGGAGCCAGGGCCCCTCTTTGCCGCAGGCCGGGGGATGGACGAGCACTGCAACATGGCAGAGGAAGCAGTTTCCTATAGGAGAACTCACCAACTGCCTGGACTTTGCTCTCTGAGAAGAAACTAGTCCACATGACAAGAAAACATTCCACAGCGGCCTCTAGTGGACAAACACAGGTACCGCAGTCTAATATACTAAATATATATAAAAAAACTTTTTTTTTTTTTTTTTTCTTGACCACCATTAAAAATTATTACATTTTTTTAGTAGTTACAGGCATGCACAGAATCTTGCGGGAATACCATTAGGTAACAGACAGAAAGACAAATTAGGCTTGGGGGTCCCCCAATAGAACCAAGTTCCTGGGGGCCCCCACTTACCTGTTCCTCGCCGCAGGACTTTGTTTGGTCCACAAAAGCCCAAACTTCACCTATCACGGCAGGCATTGTAATCAAACCTTCAGGGACCGGGTTCCCAAGGATTCCACTCCCCTGGACCTGTATAGCACCCTGCACAGAAAACATCTTGGTCGTGGGTATGACCAGAGCTCTGGATCCCAGGGTCCAGCTCTCCTAAGAGAAGCATTACAGGCAAAACCTTGCTCTTCTCTTTGCAAGGCCCGGGTACCGACCGTTTAGCTATGAAGCTTTTTTGGTCGGATCCGGAATAGCTTACTGAGGCCCAAAAGAACCTGTACGCAAGCTCAGTGAAAAACACATGTTTCTTCTTGGCCAACACCTTAGACACTGGCAAAAAACTGAGGTGCTCCCGGATGGGAGGGGCTTATATAGGGGAGGGTACTTCCGGTTTTGGAAGTTGCCAGTGCCAGCACCTGACGGTAACTATATAACCCATTAGTAATGACTATGTCGCTCTGTGTCCCGTGATGTACGAGAAAGAAAGTGCCTCTGCTCCGGATGTCCAAATGTTGTACCGTATGGTGAATAAGGTTATACCCATCTTTAAATGCATTTAGAAGGGCAGGGCCTGTTCCAAAAAGTTTACCAAAATCCGGCAGCCCTGGCTTGATATTGCAGATTCCTTCTGGAAGGACACCCCGCTATCCCAGCCATAGGGGACTATGGTCATGAGTTACCGGGGTCTGTCTGTGGGTTGATGGGTGGTTGGTCACGGTGTGTCTTGGATTTGGGTGGGAGGGTGGTGGGGCGAGTTTGGCTTTGTGTATACATGTGAGTATGAATGTGGGCATGTGCGAGTGTGAATGCAACTGTTGGCTAATTATGCTTTTTAATACACAAGGACAAAATGTGTGGTGCCATTGGTGATCCACTTGGATTACCCTGTCTCACTTTTTGTTACGGAGTTCCTCCGTTGAGGATCCAGGGTAAATAATGTTCTCAGGTTTACGTATAACTCTGATGTGGTATTATTATTCTGCTATACTTTATACACGAGATGTAACAGTTTATGTGCCTTCTTGAACACTGTATTTGCAGAAAACAAATAAACAGAGTTTTAAAAAAAGAGAAGGGACAGAAAATGGCTGATCACACACTGGACCAGACACCTTACCTGCTGACTGTGCAGCATTGTATCCACAATGACCCTCCGACTGTCCGCTGACCAGCAGAACGGAGCCAGCAGCCAGGTGTAAAGTCCCTCAAACTTTCCTGTGAAGAGAAAATGGAGATTAGACCAGACTGGGAATGTCAGGATGGAGGACAATCCAGCCAGCAACCCCACTCACCATCACTGGATCTGGGCACAATGTCCACCACCACAGACGTCACCTTCGTGTACCAATCATACTGGAAGAAATCAGATAAGAAACTAGAATTAAGCAGGCAATATATCTCTCCATGGTCAGGAAGAGCGCCAGTTAGAAACCAGCCACAGGCCTTTCCTGGTTATCAAGACATGCAGTGTAAACCTTCCATAGGGGACTCCGACGCTTCCGAGAAGAGCGCCAGCCATAAACCAGCCACGGGCCTTTCATGGTGGTGCCATCACAGTCCAGTGATTAGTGTGGATTTCTCAACCTCTGAAAGGTTTGTCCTGCTGTCTGTGTCCCCACACTGGAGATTCACACTCACTTCCTCTACTGGTGATCATAATGTCAAGTGAGGGGAAATCTCTAATGGGGGCACTGTTAGATCCTCTGTCTGCTTTTAATTATTGTCAGTGTTCCCATGGGGTATCTCCTATCACTTCCTGTCTTGGTGATGGGGAGAGGGGGGGGGGGTGTTTATAGACCAGTGTTTCTCAACTCCAGTCCTCAACATGTCATGTTTTCAGGAATTCCCCTCAGAAGAAACGGTTGTGGTAATTACTAAAGGCAGTGAAACTGATCAAATGACCTGTGCAAAATAATGGAAATCCTGAAAAACATGACCTGTTGGGGCGCCTTGAGGGCTGGCGTTGAGAAACACTGATATAGACAGAAGTTTTTTTTTTAAATTTTGTTAGCTTAGTTATGCATACTTTTCATTTATAGATGTGTACTACAGTCTGGCTCCTGAGGAGTGGCCCAAAGCCACGAAACGCGTTGAGCTATCAACTACCATACTGTATATGAATCATGGGTTGACAAGATTTTTAATGACACCTGTCTTTTTAATATGTTTTATATATTCTTTGTTTTTTTTTGTCATTTTTCTGTATTCATATTGACAGAAATCAGTAAAGTTAACAGGTCACATAGGTACTAACTGCATGTGTATGTATATACATGATGTTTTATTGGACTGTGAATCATGTAATGCTACCATTATCAATTAAAAATGTATTTATAAAATCATAATATGAAGTTTTAGGCACATTTATTCACCAATTCATTCTATTTGCTACCGTGTGCTTCATGTAAAGTCCCACTTCTCGCTCTTTCCCCCTCAACAGCTCATGTTTTCAGGATTTCCCTCGGATGAAACGGCTGTGGTAATTACTAAAAGGCAGTGAAACTGATCAAATGACCTGTGCAAAATAATGGAAATCCTGAAAACATGACCTGTTGGGGCGCCTTGAGGACTGGAGTTGAGAAGCACTGATAGACAGAAGTGGTAGGAAACACACAGCAGGAAAAACTCATATTTTTCCTAAGAAATAATCGTAACTTTTTTTTACATCGCTCTGTATCTTCACGTCCCGGTGACACCCATTCTGCTAATTTCTTGTCCTTGTGACCCCAATACATTTTCCCCGTGTCTTAGCGATCAAAAGTGGTGGGGATTCTCCCAGAGGAGTCATAAACAATTAAAAGCGGACAAAAAAACAACACTATTTTGGTCTGAAGTTGGGCTTTACCATTTGCCATGCTCTGCTTTCACCTGTCCCTGTACAGAGCTCCAGTCATAACCTCACCGTGCCCAACAATTCGTTTTTTATGGTTTCAGTGCTTTCCAGGCACTATATTATAAATTACAGGTACGGTACTTATATAGCACCATCAATTTACGCAGAGCTTTACATTAGACAAGTGCAATTGGTTTTTCGACGACATTCGCAGAATTCGTTAATTTGGAAATATTTGAATTAATGAAAACCCGTTTAACAAATGTTTCCAAAATTCTAAAGAACGTAAATCGGAAAATTCAAAATAATAATTAACTATTAAATTATAGGTATTGTAATTTTCTTTCAAATTTGGCTGTTAGTGAACGTAACGAATACGAATTTATCGGAAGTTACGGATTATCCGAAATAACGAATGCCGCATCTAAACGAATGAAACGTAAAGAGTTACTAATAATAAAACTTTTTTTTATTTATTATTATTAGTTACGTTCCATTCGTTTAGATGCAGCATTCGTGATTTTGGATAATCTGTAACTTCGGATAAATTCGTATTTGTTACGTTCGCCAACAGTCAAATTTAAAAGAAAATTCCAATACCTATAATTTATTAGTTATTATTAGTTATTTCGGATTTTCAAATTTTTGGATTTTCTTTCCTTTTCCGAAATAAAATTTGATCATAACGAATGACCCGAAAAAAAAAAAAAAAAAAGAATAAAATTTTTTGTCAGTGCACAGGTCTACTTTACATATATATATATTAGACATTTACATTAGTCCCTGCCCGCAAGGAGCTAACAATCTAAGGTCCCTAGCTCACATTCATACTAGGACCAATTTAGACAGGAGCCAATTATCCTACCGGCATGTCTTTTTGAGTGTGGGTGGAAGCCGGAGTACCCAGAAGAAACCCACGCAGGCACAGGGAGAACATGCAAACTCCAGTCAGGCAGTGCCGTGGTTGGGATTTGAACCAATGACCCCAGTGCTGCTAGGAGGAAGTGCTATATAAGGTTTATCATGATTGTATAGTGACAGATCTGATGGACAGCATACAAGAGCAGAGAAGATGAGGTACCATGAGCAGCTGACAGCACTGGAGATGAGGGCCGAACACGTCACACTTCAGATACACAATACGACACTTGTCTGGGCTGAGCCGCGGGGAGAAGACAGCCGAGTTATCCACAGAGAGAGTCTCTGGAGGAGAGAGACACACAAGACATTCACAGTCATCCATTAACACCAGAGGGGGCGCTATGGTGTCCCTGTCCTTGTATATTGTTATTAGTGCTGTACAGAGAACACTGAGCCAGTCACAATCGGTCTCTGTACCAGGAGGAGCTTACACTCTAATGTCCCCCCACAGTCACACACTATTATTATACATATATATAGCTCCGACATATATCACAGTGCTGTACAGAGATCACTGAGCCAGTCAGTTCATTCTCTGTACCAGAAGAGCTTACACTCTAATCCGCCCCCCCCCCCCAATCACACACTATTATTATACATTTATATAGCTCTGACATATACCGCAGTGCTGTACAGAGAACACTGAGCCAGTCACATCAGTCTCTGTATCTGAGGAGCTTACACTCTAATGTCCCCCCCCACAGTCACACACTATTATTATACATTTATATAGCTCTGATATATACCGCAGTGCTGAACACTCTCTGCACCAGTGGAGCTTACACTCTAATGTCCCCACAAAACAAGCAGAATTCAAGCTAATGGGGTGTGCAGTACCGAATTTGGCCAGAGGTGCAGGGGCGCCGGTGACAATCGGAACGGTTCGGAGCCGTTCGGAAATACTCCGTTCCCGAGATCAGCCGAGCTGTCCGAGTATTTCCGAGGCTCTCCGGCACCCCCCACCTCTGGCCACATGTGGTATTGCATGCCATAGAAGTCAATGCGGAACAAACTATCTTTGTTTCCATTGACTTCTATGGGGAAACTCGCTTTGATATGCGAGTGCTTTGGATTACAAGCATTCTCCTGGAACAGATTATGCTCGTAATCCAAGGTTCTGCTGTATATAGCTCTGACATATACCGTAGTGCTGTACAGAGAACACTGAGCCAATCAAATCAGTCTCTGTACCAGGAGGAGCTTCCCATCAAATGACCCCCCACAGTCCTATTATAATTTTATAGCTCTAACATATACCGCAGCGCTGTACAGAGAACAATGTAGGCAGTATGGAGGATGTTTCATGTCTTGTAGAAGGAGAGGGATAATAACTGGATCTTTGACTCACCACATTTTCCTCCGGTCAGGTCCACGAAGAACAGAGCTGATCTGGGGGGAGAGATCAGAGTGAGACGACCCAGAACAACACCCCGGAATTCCGCCCCACCACATGAGACTCTTACCTCCTGTTGGCACAGTATTTTAGGCCCACTCTGAAGGGACTGTGCCACCACCCAACAAACACAACACCGGTGTCGTCCGGGGACCAGAAGGCCTATAGGGAGAGATGGATGGTGATGACGGACAAGGATTTCATTTTAGTAATGGGGTGGATATAGACAAGGATGCCATTATAGGGTGGAGATGGAAGATGCAGGGTCCCCTCACCTGTCCGGGTGATACATGTTCTGGGATCCCCTCCAAGACAGAGATATTACAGCTCTCGATGTCCAGCACACACAGCACTGGGGTGCTCTTATTCACTAGGCCCTCGCCCCAATCTTCATGCAGCACAAACTGATCACCCTGCAGGACAGAGAAAAATGTCAATGGAAAAAAAAATCACCTTGAGGGCGCATAGCAATCTCGAGAGAAGAGTGACTGAGCAGTATTACAAATCTTTTAATAAGCGAGACTTCATTTAGCTGTTCAAATTTGTTTTGTTTTTTAATTAAAAAAACAGAGTATTTATGTAACACCCAATCAAGTTCTAACTCATCCAGCAACAGGAAAGGGAGATTCCATTTCAGACCTCATCCTATTCCTCAATGCCCTGTTTAATTAGGCAACTATGTGGCAGATGAGGTAAAAACATGCATTCATCATACATACTAGGGGGAGTACAACTGGGGGATTTGTAGTGGAGAAGGATCTGGGGGTTTTGGTAGATCATAAGCTCAATAATAACATGCAATGTCAAGCTGCGGTTTCCAAAGCGAGCAAAGTCCTTTCTTGTATTAGGAAAGGTATGGTCTCCAGAGAGAGAGAGAGATAATATCTGTATAAATCATTAGTAAGACCTCATCTGGAATATGCAGTTCAGTTTTGGACATCAGATCTCAAAAAGGATATCGGGGAACTGGAGAAAGTGCAGAGAAGGGCAACCAAACTGATAAGAGGCATGGAGGAGCTCAGCTATGGGGAGAGATTAGAGGGACTGATTTTATTCTCTCTTGAGAAGAGGAGATTAAGGGGGATATGATCAACATGTACAAATATATAAGGGGTCCATATAGTGAACTTGGTGTTGAGTTATTCACTTTACGGTCATCACAGAGGACAAGGGGGCACTCTTTACGTCTAGAGGAAAAGAGATTTCACCTCCAAATACGGAAAGGTTTCTTTACAGTAAGAGCTGTGAAAATGTGGAATAGACTCCCTGCAGAGGGGGTTCTGGCCAGCACAGTGGATTGCTTTAAAAAAAAGGTCTGGATACTTTCCTAAATGTACATAATATAACTGGGTACTGACATTTATAGGTAAAGTTGATACAGGGAAAATCCGATTGCCTCTCGGGGGATCAGGAAGGAATTTGTTTCCCCTGCTGTAGCCAATAGGATCATGCTCTGCTGGGGTTTTTCGCCTTCCTCTGGTTCAACAGTGGGTGAAGGATTGTGTATATGGGATTGTACGATATTATTTATTTATTGATTTTTATGGTTGTACTAGATGGACTTGTGTCTTTTTTCAACCTGACCAACTATGTAACTATTCCTGCATTCCAGCAGTGTCCAGGTTCATGACTTGATGCCCTAGCTCAGGGGTCTCCATACTTTTCAAGCAAAGGGCCAGATTACGGTCTTTCAGACTTCAGGGGGGCCGGATTCTGACCAGTCGGGGTAGAAAATGCCCTAGGGCCGAGCATCAGTGAGAATAAACATGGCCCCAGTGTTGGTGGGCAGTAAGAGGAGGAATAGTGTTCCATCATTGCTATTAGTCTAAGAAATAGTGCCCCATTGTTGGTGCCATTGGGAGGAATAGTGCCTCATATCGTTGGGAGCAATACTGCCCCAAGGGCCGGATGAAGGCTAGAAAAGGGCCACATCTGGCCCTCGGGCCGCAGTTTGGAGACCCCTGTCCTAGCTGATGGTTCTCCTCTGTTTGGTGACTTGTGTAGCATCAGCACGTGAAGACTGAGACTCATCTGGCTCATTACAGCAATTGAAGCAATAACGCATTTATCTGAATGCAGGGAAATTCTTTAATAACTGTTTGCTGATCCTTATAGGCCATCCAACTATTATCAGCTTCACTGACTGTTGGCTCTGTGCAGCTAAAGGCAGACAGTGATAATTATAGACCCTTCATTACTTTGTAAGTGGGCAAACTTATACAATCTGCAGGGGATCAAATAATTATTTTCGCCTGTGTGAGTGAGAGAGTGTGTATATATATATATATATATATATATATATATATATACACACATACATACATACACACACATATATATATATATATATATATATATATATATACACACATACATACATACATACACACACACACATACATATATATATATACATACATACATACATACATACATACACACACACACTTTGTTTTCATTTTTTTAAATCTATTGGTAGGCAAACCCCTTCTATCGGACTCTGGAAAGGTGAGGTGGATGATGCAATCATTCTGTATAGCTCCTCACCTTAACCACTTTACCAGCGCCATCATCATCTTCATCTGTAGAGGCGGGAAGGTCTCCGGCTGAGGCTTCGAAGAACGACTTGGTCTTGGGTCTCTTCTTCTCAGCGATGTACAGCAAATGAGACTCGGAGTGCGACCAGGACAGACAGCCGAACTGCTCTGCAAGGACAGAAGGCAGAACATAATGAACAAATGGGGACAGGTGAACATAGGACTCTGACAGCCCCCTCCGTCAATGTGATGGAAACACAGCATCTGCCATCTTATTTCTACACTCAGTTGCTGTAGCGTTTTTGTATGTGAACAGTTCAGGTATAATAACAATAGTATCACTCACCATCTTCGTACACCTTCCCATGTTTGTCCAGTGCTGTCAGGTTGATGCTCTTCCCCTTGCGGTTCTTGTCCCAGACCTGGAGAGAGGATGACTTTCATACTGGTATGGATTGGACACACCACAGTATCCTCCCCTTTCCCAGAAGTTTGGCATCAATCCCACTACCCACCCTCCAGGAACTGGGCTCCCCACCCCCCCTGGAGGCGGGCGTCCTTCTACCCTTTCCCACCCTACGGGAGGCGGGCGTCCTTCTACCCTTTCCCACCCTACGGGAGGCGGGCGTCCTTCTACCCTTTCCCACCCTACGGGAGGCGGGCGTCCTTCTACCCTTTCCCACCCTACGGGCGTCCTTCTACCCTTTCCCACCCTACGGGCGTCCTTCTACCCTTTCCCACCCTACGGGAGTCCTTCTACCCTTTCCCACCCTACGACAGCCGGCCGTCCTTCACCCTACGACAGCTGGAGGTTCCCCCCTCCCCCTATGGGAGCCGGGTGTCCCCCCCTCCCTTTTCCACCCTACGGGAGCCAGGCGTGCTCCCCCCTTCCCACCCTACGGGAGTTGGGCATCCTCCCCCTCTTTCCCACCCTTTGAGAGTCCCCCCCCTTCCCACGGGAATCGGGAGTCCACCCCCCCCATGGGAGCCGGGCCTCCTCCCCCTTCACACCCTACGGGAGACGGGCCTCCTCCCCCTTCACACCCTACGGGAGACGGGCCTCCTCCCCCTTCACACCCTACGGGAGACGGGCCTCCTCCCCATTTCTACCTTCCAGGAACCAAGAATCCTCCCTATTCCTACCTCTAGGAACTGGGGACCTTCTCCCTTCTCATCCTCCAGGAATCCGATGTCCCCCTTCCAGGAACCGCACAGCCTCTCCCTTTCTACTCTCCAGGAACCATGCATCCTCCCCTCTTTCCACATCAGGGACCGGGAAACACTTCCCCCATCCAACCCTCCAGGAATCAGGTGCCCTACCTCCAGGAACTGGGTGTCCTCCCCTTTCTTACTCTTCGTCTCTCGTAGAACGGCTTTCAAGGCTCCAGATGGGGACTCGCTGCTGAGCAGTCTAGGGAGGTAGGAAATGGTCAGACTGTGTCCCATATTAGGCAGCGGCATTCTCACAGGTCTCTCCATACTTACTCTCCTTTAATCTCACTGCCATTGCCGCATGCCCCGGCGTACACCACCGCATTGTTATCATGGAAGATGATATACTGGCGACAAAACTTCACCTGCTCACTGCGATCCAGATCCCTCTGCGCCCATTCTGAAGGAGACAGAGAGACGGGGGGGGGGGGGGGGGGGGGGAGGAGGAGGAGGAGGAATCATCCAGACAAAATCATCAGGAGAAGCCACAGAGCAATCATTGTGCCCCAAATCACATGACACATAAAGGGTGACTTAATTGCATAGCACAGGTCCGCCTCCCATACCAACCAAATCAGAAACAAAGTTCAAGAAAGTTTGTGCAGATCACACAAACCAGAGCTGCTTTCGGATTGGCTGGTCAGCCTCTTAATAGTCCATCCACCGTCCTATGAATCCTGACAGACAATCACCCAGATCCTCAAAGCCTGGACAGTGATCGAAAATTGAGGATAATACAATGCACCCTGTTCCTTAAGGTGCATTTATATCTGATCTTTAGCTTGCCCTTCAGACTTGCACAGTTGTAGCGGCTCCTCTTCTGTCCTGAAATGGATTCCTCTGATTTCACTGCACACTGTGAGCTTCTCACCATGTGCATTAGAAGCTGCAGCAGGTCAGATAGAGCCCCGCCTCATTTCCTGGCCGACAACATCATTTAGTCCTTTCCTCCCCAGCCTGACCACTCCTGGCCTGCCCGTTTCATTCACTGGATTTCAAGGCCCCTTCTGCTCTCAGTCAGAAACACCCTGCCAATATATATACTCCCAGACTTATTTTTTTTCCCACTTTACACCTGAGCCGGGTGGTTTCCAGACGTTTTTTAAGCCTTTTTGTAGTTATGCAGAGACAGTTGGCAAGCAGAGACAGACAGGGTGCCAAGCACAGAGGGCATAGTGCCCGTCTCTGTACGCTCTGTAGTGGAGAGCCGCGTTTGCCGCAGCTACTCCCTCCCCGCCCCACCTGTCACTGAGGATTCCTCACAGCTTGTTGATAAATGTAAAAGTTATGCACTTGGGGGCTAAGAATATGAATGCATCATACATACTAGGGGGAGTAGTGGAGAAGGATCTGGGGGTTTTGGTAGATCATAAGCTCAATAATAGCATGCAATGCCAAGCTGCGGTTTCCAAAGCGAGCAAAGTCCCTTCTTGTATAAGAGGTATGGACTCCAGAGAGAGAAAGAGAGAGACATCATTTTGCCCCCCTGTACAAATCATTAGTAAGACCTCATCTGGAATATGCAGTTCAGTTTTGGACATCAGTTTTCAAAAAGGATAATCGGGGAACTGGAGAAAGTGCAGCGAAGGGCAACCAAACTGATAAGAGGCATGGAGGAGCTCAGCTATGAGGAGAGATTAGAGGAACTGAATTTATTCTCTCTTGAGAACAGGAGATTAAGGGGGGAGATATGATCAACATGTACAAATATATAAGGGGTCCATATGGTGAACTTGGTGTTGAGTTATTCACTTTACAGTCATCACAGAGGACAAGGGGGCACTCTTTACGTCTAGAGGAAAAAAGAGATTTCATCTCCAAATAGGGAAAGGCTTCTTCACAGTTAAGCCCTGTACACACGGGCGGGAATCTCGTCCAGGGAAAAAAAAAAAAAAACGTTGGTTTTCCCAACGAGATTCCCGGCAAGCTTTTCTTGCTCACCGAGTGTACACACAGCACATTCAAAATGAACCGCCGTTCTTTTGAATGGCAAGAACGCGGTGACGTCATCGACTACGACGAGAGTGCGCTCGTCACATTCCATGCCGTCGCCGCCATCTTGCTTCACCCTACACTACCCTTGTAAGCTACCGCGCATGCGTCGAAGTCTCATCGAGCATGCGCGGGTTTACCTGGAGACAGGTAAGCGTACACACGCACGGTTTTCTCGTCGGGAAAACAGGCCGACGAGAATCCCGACGAGAAAATAGAGAGCAGGTTCTCTATTTTTCTCGTTGAGATTCCCGGCAGTTTTCCCGCCGAGAAACCATACACACGAACGGTTTTCTCTGCAAAAAGCTCTCCCAGCAGTTTTCTTGCTGAGAAAACCGGTCGTGTGTACGAGGCTTAAGAGCTGTGAAAATGTGGAATAGACTCCCTCCAGAGGTGGTTCTGTCCAGCTCAGTAGATTGCTTTAAGAAAAGCCTGGATACTTTCCTAAATGTACATAATATAACTGAGTACTGACATTTATAGGTAAAGTTGATCCGGGGAAAATCCGATTGCCTCTCGGGGGGGATCAGGAAGGAATTTTTTCCCCTGCTGTAGCAAATTGGATCATGCTCTGCTGAGGTTTTTCGCCTTCCTCTGGATCCACTGTGGGAATAGAATTGGGTATATGGGATTGTACGATATTTCTTTTTATGGTTGAACTAGATGGACTTGTGTCTTTTTTCAACCTGACAAACTATGTAACTACGTAACAGCTGGGCAGGCTCCTTGCAGCCAGTGACGCCGATAGTGGGCGGAGCCTGACGGGGAAGCTGAAGGACTAGTTCCCCCATCAGATCTGCTATCTGCTTGTGATTGACAGCCAATCACAACAGAGGCAGTCAAGATGGGGAACTAGTGTGACACAGCTATATACCCCCCTCCTCCTCCCCCAGACACAGCTATATACCCCCCTCCCTCCCCCAGACACAGCTATATACCCCTGGTCTCACCTATGTAGATGTTGCTGTATTTGCCCCCATACTGGGTGGTGACCTCGGGCCCTATAGAGACGGCGCTCAGCGATGGGAACTGGCTGAGGTCCCGGTAGAGATTGGAGATGTCTTTGGGCTTCCTGATGAGCTGAGATAGAGAAGAAGAAGAAGATGATGATGAGTCCTCAGTACAGAACTGACCCCTCACACACTCACTCACACACACACACACACACACACACACACACAATACCTACAAACAGAAAACCCCGTCTAACGTGGGAGGAGCTCCGGAAATGCGTTTACACCCCGGAATGGAGACCAGTACAAGGGGGCGGCTATCATCTCACTTCTCCAGCATTACTCTACCTGAGCAGTGGAGGGCGGAGTCACCTGGGCGTGTCTCCATCGTACGCAGATCGGCCCCCTGACTCCCGGACGGAGCGACCAATGGACGGCTGTTCTCCAAACCCCCTAGAGGCAGGAAAACAGGGCGCTAGGGGGCCAGTGCAGGCATCGTGGAGGGAGAAGTGTATACAGGGGGGAGGGAGAGAATGTAAAGGGGGGGTTAAGGGCATAGTAGAGAGAGAACTCTGGGATACGAGAGAGGAGAAAGAATATGGGGCAAGAGGGGCAGAGAGTACCGGGGGGAGAGGGGAAAGAATATGGGGGAAGGGGCAGAGAGTACCTGGGAGAGGGGGAAGAAGGGAAAGAATATGGGGGAGGGGCATTGAGTACCTGGGGGAGAGGGGAAAGAATATGGGGGAAGGGGCAGAGAGTACCTGGGAGAGGGGGAAGAAGGGAAAGAATATGGGGGGGGGAGGGGCATTGAGTACCTGGGGGAGGGGGAAGAAGGGAAAGAATATGGGGGCGAAGTGGGGCAGGGGGAAGAAGGGAAAGAATATGGGGGGAAAGAGGGGCAGAGAGTACCTGGGGGAGGGGGAAGAAGGGAAAGAATATGGGGGGGGGGAGAGGGGCAGAGAGTACCTGGGGGCAGAGAGTACCTGGGGGAAGAGGAGAAGGGGGAAGAAGGGAAAGAATATGGAGGGAGGGGCATCGAGTACCTGGGGGAAGAAGGGAAAGAATATGGGGGGGAAGAGGAGCAGAGAGTACCTGGGGCAGGGGGAAGAGGGGCAGAGAGTACCTGGGGGAAGAGGAGAAAGAATATTGGGGGGGGGGGAAGGGGCGAAAGAATATGGGGGGGGGAAGGGGCAGAGAGTACCTGGGGGAGAAGAAAGAAAAGTAATAATATGAGGAGATGGGGGTATAAGAAATTAAGGGGGGCGGGGCACTGTATCCAGAGAAGAGGGGTCTCAGAGTATCGCCCCCCTATACTGTAGCGCACTCACATTCTGCAGGATTTGGGGTCTACCCCGTTATAGGTGTTAGAGAGGAGATCCCCTCCCCCTCTATCAGGAGATTCCGTAGAGTCCGCAGGGAGCGCACAGCCGGGCAGTCCGCACGGGAGCGCACAGCCTGGCAGTCCGCACGGGAGCGCACAGCCTGGCAGTCCGCACGGGAGCGCACAGCCTGGCAGTCCGCACGGGAGCGCACAGCCTGGCAGTCCGCACGGGAGCGCACAGCCTGGCAGTCCGCACGGGAGCGCACAGCCTGGCAGTCCGCACGGGAGCGCACAGCCTGGCAGTCCGCACGGGAGCGCACAGCCTGGCAGTCCGCACGGGAGCGCACAGCCTGGCAGTCCGCACGGGAGCGCACAGCCTGGCAGTCCGCACGGGAGCGCACAGCCTGGCAGTCCGCACGGGAGCGCACAGCCTGGCAGTCCGCACGGGAGCGCACAGCCTGGCAGTCCGCACGGGAGCGCACAGCCTGGCAGTCCGCACGGGAGAGCACAGCCTGGCAGTCCGCACGGGAGAGCACAGCCTGGCAGTCCGCACGGGAGAGCACAGCCTGGCAGTCCGCACGGGAGAGCACAGCCTGGCAGTCCGCACGGGAGAGCACAGCCTGGCAGTCCGCACGGGAGAGCACAGCCTGGCAGTCCGCACGGGAGAGCACAGCCTGGCAGTCCGCACGGGAGCGCACAGCCTGGCAGTCCGCACGGGAGCGCACAGCCTGGCAGTCCGCACGGGAGCGCACAGCCTGGCAGTCCGCACGGGAGCGCACAGCCGGGCAGTCCGCACGGGAGCGCACAGCCTGTCAGTCCGCACGGGAGCGCAGCCTGTCAGTCCGCACGGGAGCGCACAGCCTGTCAGTCCGCACGGGAGCGCACAGCCTGTCAGTCCGTAGGGGAGCGCACAGCCTGTCAGTCCGTAGGGGAGCGCACAGCCTGTCAGTCCGCAGGGGAGCGCACAGCCTGTCAGTCCGCACGGGAGCGCACAGCCTGTCAGTCCGCACGGGAGCGCACAGCCTGTCAGTCCGCACGGGAGCGCACAGCCTGTCAGTCCGCACGGGAGCGCACAGCCTGTCAGTCCGCACGGGAGCGCACAGCCTGTCAGTCCGCACGGGAGCGCACAGCCTGTCAGTTGCTGTCCTCAGGACTCTATGGGGGGTCTGTCAGTCTCAAGGCTGCTGATAACAACAAAGACCAACATGGAAGAAAGGTTCTCCCCATAACACATCCTCCCCTTCCCCCGGGCCATGCTGGGAGTTGTATTCCCTCCTCACATCCCCGACCTCTTACCTGAGCTGCCGCCATGACAGACACTGAGACACTCTGGCCCCGCCTACTCCCGTAGCGCCCAGTTCCGTCCAGCACCTGCCTGTGGGCGGGGCTCGATGCACGGTCATGTGACCAGCACGTCTGTCAGCTGCTCTACCATCTCCACGGAAACGGAAAGGCGCCGGATCAGGTGACCTCCTGTCGGCCATATTGGATGTGGGCAGGCGTAGTGCGGCGATAGGGAGTGAAGGTGACCACCGCCATGTTGGATGAGGGCAAATGAGGAATGAATGAGGTGAGTCGGTAAAGGAGCCCCTCATATCGCTCTATTCATTATAAGAGGCCAGCACCACTCGTGATCTTTCTCCATGAACACAGCAGTCTCCTCTCCTTCCCCCGTACAGCTGACTGGAGGACCCTCACAGTCTTCCTCTGCTCACATCTCACATAGGAGGAGCCCCATCAGCTGAGATATAATTTGTTGGTGGAGTGCTCCTTTAATTTCTGTCCCCTTCCCCCTCCTAGGTGTCATGGCTCAGGATTCGGCTCCGTGTACGGTGAAAGCGCCGGTCCCGCTCCAGGTGGGGGATGGGAAGTCAGAGCCGGGCCGCCCCGGCGTCTACGTCATCGACGTCACCCTCCAGAAACCTCAGACCATCCAGGTAAGTCCCACCTGTGTCTCCGCCTAGAATGGAGAATTTTAGAAATCTCCAATGAAGCCGGCTCCACCTAAAACTGCCCTTCCATTTCTGGGTCCATGCCGGTGTCACCCCCTAGGGTTTCCACCTCATCCCTTTTAAAACTGAACACATATGAATTACACAGGTTCTGTGGCTGATTAAGGTGGTAATTAAACTCACTTAGTGCCTTATCGGCATTAAATTAGCTGCAGAACCCGTGTAATTCATATATGTTCAGTTTTAAAGGGATGAGGTGGCAACCCTAGTCACCCCTCCCCCCCGTCTCTCCCGCAGGAGATCTCCTTTAAGAATTCCTACACGGCTTTCCTGACGGTGAGGATCCAGCAGAGGAAGAAATCCGACCCCAAAAATAGAAGATGGCGGACGTGCGTCAGGGACCTGCGGCTGATGGCGAATCCCCACACCGAGGACGGCTCCCAGGACTACGTCTCAATCCACGCTCCCCAGGTGAGGGTGGAGATCACAGGTCTGGGGGGGGGGGAGGGGGGAGACCAGAGACCTTCCATGCGCCCTAAAGTGGGACTCCGGCTATAGTCTTCGTCCTGGTTTGGGTGTGAGAAGGGCAACAGCCCCTGAAGAAGAAGAGACAATGGTGACATTGTTGCCTGCAGCCTTGGGGCCGTCTCTGTCCACCACTCATAAATGATGGTATCAGGTGAGTTGGGTTGCATTGTTGTCTGCAGCTCTGGGTAGGTCTCTGTCCACCATATTTAAAATAAGCTATCAGGTAGGTAGGTGGCATTATTGTCTGCAGCCTTGTTGCCATTAGACATGTGCGATTCGTTTCGTACGAATCGAAAATTCGTACGAATTTCTGAAAATTCGTACATTCGGAAGCATCCGAAATACGAATTTCTATTCTTACGAATTTTATGCGAAATACAAAATTTTCTTGACGAATTTCGTTTCGGGAGTGTGAGAGACGGCTCAGACTGGTACTGGTAGTCGATGGGAGATTCAGAATTGGACAAAATAAGAATGTTCGTTAATATCGTTTTATTATTGTCATAATACTTACGATTATTCGTTATAATGAAGTTAAAAACCCAGGAAGTCAGCACAGCACAGGGATGATGGGAGCCCCTTATAATGAGCACAGCACAGGGATGATGGGAGCCCCTCATAATGAGCACAGCAGGGGTACAGCCCCAGGAGGAAGTCAGCACAGCACAGGGATGGAGGGAGCCCCTCATAATGAGCACAGCACAGGGATGGGGGGAGACCCTTATAATGAGCACAGCAGGGGTACAGCCCCAGGAGGAAGTCAGCACAGGGATGGTGGGAGCCCCTCATAATGAGCATAATGAGTCGACGACTGCCATATTGAGAGAGGTATTTTTTGCTTTTTAAATTTATCATAACGAATGTTCGTAATTGTTACGAAAAGTTAATCTAACGAAAATTCGTATTTCGTACGAAACGAATCCAAATTGAATTTCGGACACGAAATACGAATTTTCGGCTAATACGAAACGGAACGAAACTAACTTATTGACGGCGCTCATGTCTAGTTGCCATCTCTGATATGAGGTAGCTGGTTAACATTGTTGCCTGCAGCCTTGGGGCTGTCTCTGTCCTCCACTCATAAATTAAGCTATCAGGTGAGCTGGGTGACATTGCTGTCTGCAGCCCTGGAGCGGTCTCTTACACTAGAGAGCTGGGTAGCATTGTTGCCATCTCTGTCCTCCACATTTAAATTAAAGTATCGGGTAAGTCTGGTGGCATTATTGCCTGCAGCCTTGGAGCCACCTCTTGACACCAGGGTGCTGGGTGACGTTGCCTGCAGCCTTGGCTACGTCTCTGTCCTCCACATTTAAATGAAGCTATCGGGTAGGTGGGTGGTATTGTTGCAGGCAACCGTCTCTGACACCAGGGAGGTGGGTAACATTGTTGTCTGCAGCATTGGGGCTGTCTCTGTCCTCCACTCATAAATTAAGTTATCAGGTGAGCTGGGTGACATTGTTGCCTCTACAGCCTTGGGTAGGTCTCTGTCCTCCGCATCTAAATGAAGCTATCAGGTAGGTGGGTAACATTATTGTTTGCAGCCCTGGAGCTGTCTCTTATACTCGAGAGCTGGGTGACATTGTTGCCTGCTGCCTTGGCTACATCTCTGTCCTCCACATTTGAATGAAGCTATCAGGTAAGCCTGGTGGCATTACTGTCCGCAGCCTTGGAGCTGTCTCTGGCACCAGGAGCTGCGTGACATTGTTGTCTGCAGCAGGTTTCTGTCCTCCACTCATAAATGAAGGTATCAGTTGAGTTGGTTTACATTGTTGTCTGCAGAATTGGGGTCGTCTCTGTCCTCCACTGTTAAATGAAACTATCAAGTAAGCCCCGTGGCATTATTACCTGCAGCCTTGGAGCCATCTCAGGCACCAGGGAGCTGGGTGACATTGTAGTCTGCAGCCTTGGGACCGTTTCTGTCCACTCATAAATAAAACTATCAAGTAAGCCGGGTGGCATTTTTGTCTGCAGCCTTAGAGTTGTCTCTGATACCAGGGAGCTGGGTGACATTATTGTCTGCAGCCTTGGGGCCATCTCTGTCCTTCACTCATAAATGAATGTGTGACAGGAGTGATCCCACTGCTGCCACCAGTTGTGACGAACCCTCTGTCCTCAAACAGATCTAGGTCCGCCGTTAATGCTTCCTCTCTTCAGAACCAGCACCTTCCAAGCTTCTTTAGCCCCTCAGTCCACAGACAACACACCTCAGTGTAGGGTAAAACCACAAACTGCTTTATTCAAGCACATGTTAACAGATATCTCTCTTCAAAAACACATCCCTCCCACCCTTGGAAAACAGGGCGGGTCAAACTGTCCAATGACAATGGCCACACAGGTCAGGTGTGTTCAAACTTCTCAATACACAGTCTTATCAGCAGGGGGGTTGGAGGAATCCCCCTCCCTTTTTCCTCACAGCAAACACACTTACACATCCCAGAATAGTTTTGGCAGACAGCCACAATAGACAATAGAATATGGTCACACCCCAAAACATCACAGCAAATAGTCCCAACAGCATGGCACAGCACACATTATATATACAGCACACATTATATATACATATATACTGCACACGTTATATATACAGCACACATTATATATACATATATACAGCACACGTTATATATACAGCACAGATTATATATACAGCACACATTATATACATTTTACAAGGTCCTAGTGTGGCTGCAAAGAGAGTCTGACTAGCACAGATCATAGCGGGGTTCTCATTCACCCTGTGCCCCTATTAGAGACACAGGGTGATCTACACATAAGAGGGCCTGGGGAAGCTGGACCAGGAACCTCCAGAACTCTCCAGGGCAAGCTGAGCCGCACCAACCCCCGACCCAAAGTCACTCCTGTCATAGAATGTATCAGGTGAGTTGGGTGACATTGTTGTCTGCAGCCTTGGGTATGTCCCTGTCCTCCACTTTTAAGGTGAGGTGTCAGGTAAGTTTGTGTGATATTACTGTCTGCAGCCTTGGAGCTGTCTCTGGCATCAGGGAGCTGGGTAACATTGTTGTCTGCAGCATTGGGGCCATCATTGCCCTCCACATTTAAATTAAAATATCAGGTAAGCCGGGTGGCATTATTGCCCGCAGCCTTGGAGCCGTCTCTGAAATCAGGGAGCTGGGTCATATTGTTGGCTACAGCCATGGGGCTGTCTCTGACACCAGGGAGCTGGGTGACATTGTTATCTGCAGCCTTGGGGCTGTCTCTGACACCAGGGAGCTGGGTGACATTGTTATCTGCAGCCTTGGGGCTGTCTCTGACACCAGGGAGCTGGGTGACATTGTTATCTGCAGCCTTGGGGGCGGGGCCGTCTCTGTCCTCCGCTTATAAATGAATGTGTTCACTGAGGCTGTTCTCTCCCAACAGATGCTCTGCACTACAGACCACGTCAGCTCCATCCGTCTTATCCTGCGCCAACCGTCCCCGGTCTGGACGACATTCACCATTGAAGATCTGCAGATCAATCCGTCCAGCCAACAGGTACAGTACGCTCCACGTCTGCGAATGTTTGGCTAATGTGGCTCCACACCTTCCCCCGCCATGTCCCAAGTGGATGCACCTTTTATATATTATCAGAGGGGTTTTGTTTCATCTCCAATAAAATCTAAAATGGTAATTGCAGGGAGAAGGATCTGAATCCTTCTGATAGTACGCACTTTGAGCTCCATGCAGATGTAAAATGGTATGTCCTGGTTGTACAGCATTGGTGCTCAACCGGCTCAACAGGACAGCCAATCAGATTGCATGCAGATTAGTATTAGTGTCTGAAATGTATTGTATCTAAAAATGACGCCTTTCTTTGTCTGTATCATGACAGATGGCCGTGAGATGATGACACACCTGATTTGTTTCCATTTTGTATTTTATTTTTGTCCTGCAGAGTCTCCAGAAAGGGTTTTCCTGGTGGCTGAATCATCTCCCCCCAAAGGAGCAACTCCGGAGCCTGAACAAGGTGAGCGCCTGCTGCCCAGCCTATTGCCAAATGAATGTGGTGCGCTGTGTCACTGGCTGTGACAGCTGTCGATCACTGTACCGGGCCACTGCTGGTACCATGTGATTGCTGTGACCAATCACAGCAGATCACATGACAATTGTATACAATAGATGGCTCCGTTTCATGTCGTTCATTGTGTACAGTTTTGTGTTGCTAGCTGTGATTGGTCACAGCGATCACATGGTACAGACAGGGCCAATCAGAGCTCATCTGTACCATGTAATTAGCTGTGGCCAATCACAGATAATCACAGCAATACACACTGAATTAAAGCAGAGTTACACCCAAAACTGGAAGCCCGGCTTATCTGACCCCCCCCCCCCTCCTCGGGTGCCACATTTGGCACCTTTCGGGGGGGAGTGGCTACCTGTTTTTGACAGGTACCTGTCCCCTCTTTTGGAAGATCGCGCTGTGGCGCGATTACTCGGAAGTTCGGCCCGCTTCCTTCTTCCTCATTCAGAAAGTGCAGCGCGTTTCGCGCATGCACAGTAGGGAACCAGCTGTGAAGCCGCAAAGGCTTCACTGCCGGATTCCCTTACTAGAAATGGTGGCGGCAGCAACCGAGAGCCAATGGAAACATCGGCTGCGGTGCCCACATCGCTGGATTCCAGGACAGGTAAGTGTACTAATATTAAAAGTCAGCAACTACAGTATGTGGTTGGGGGCGGAACTCCTCTTTAATCAATTTCATTCTGTAAAAATGGTTGCTTGTAACAGTGAAATTCACTGGTATAAGCAATCATAATGTGTAAAAAAAACAAAAAAAAAAAACCCTGATCACTTTCCCAGAGTAGTACAATGTTATTATGATAACACTGTATTGCTCTGGTCACAGTGTGTTAAAAATTTTAAAAAACAAGAAAAAATTTAATAACGAAACAAAAATGAAAATATTATTACCGTATATACTCAAGTATAGGCCGAGTTTTTCCAGCACAATTTTTTTGTGCTGAAAATGCCCCCCTCGGCTTATACTCGAGTCACCTTTTTGCGCCCGATTTTCTGGATTTTGGGGACCCGGTACCGGCCGGCCGTAGGTTCCCTGGACCCCAAAACTTGGCACACATGTAGCCCCACTCTTCCTCTACAATTGTGCAAAGTTTGTTATCCGGGGGTCCTACGGCCGGGGAGCACAGATTTTTCAAACCTGGGCACTCCTTCCATAGACTCCCATGTTAAATGTCAGTCTAGTCATGGACACAGTGAGGCATGGGCACAGTGAGGCATGGACATGGACAAAGTGAGGCACAGTGAGGCATGCAGATGGACACCCTAGGCTTGTACTCGAGTCAATAAGTTTTCCCAGTTTTTTTGTGGTAAAATGAGGTGCCTCGGCTTATATTCGGGTCGGCTTATACTCGAGTATATAAGGTACCTTTTTTTTTTTCATACTGTCAACAGTCAGTGTCCCTCATCACTGCCACACCAGTTATATGATCATGCTGTACTGCACTGGTGACAATATGTATAAAAAAATAATTGTGTAAGAAAAAATTAAAATATATATATATTTTTTAAAATAATTTATTTCCCCAAAAACTGTTACAAAAAATTACAACGTCAGAAAGCTTGCCATGCCTCTTACTAAATACCTTGGACTGTCTAATATCCAAAAAGTTGTCATTTGGGGGATATTTATACTGTCCTGGTGTTTTAGGGCCTCAAGAAAGGAGATCGGCCGTCAGTACATCAGGAGTGATCGATTTTCAGATATATCTCCCATGGTTTGTGGACTATAACTTTCCTACAGACTAAATGATAAACACTGATTTAGGGCCGAAACAACTAATCGATTATGAAATTAAAGCGGTTGTAAAGTCAATTTTGGTACTTTTACCTACAGGTAAGCGTATAATAAGGCCTATAATAAGGTTTACCCGTAGGTAAAAAAAATATCTCCTAAACCTTTACGGTTTAGGAGATATTCCCCTCGAAATGCGCCGCTGACAGCAGCGGCGCATGCGCACAGGGGATTCTCGGGCTGAAGGCTCAGCAGACGCCGGACCTCGCCGGAACGAAGCATGCGCGGGAGTGAGACACCGCGGCTCCAGCCACTCACAGCGCTGGAGCCGCGATACCCGGAAGACACGTCGAGGCAACATGTCATCTCCCTCGGCGTGGACCAGGTGAGTTAACGATGCCTCGTTCTAAGGTAAGTATTTCATAATGAGCTAGTATGCGGTGCATACTAGCTCATTATGCCTTTCCCTTGCAGGTGACGAGAAAAAAAATAAAAGTTTATGAAAATGGTAATTGATTAAAGCGGTTGTAAAGTCACAATCGATTAATCGGCCAGTAACATAATGGGGTTAAAAAAATAAAATAAAAATGAGCCCTTTATAGTGCAAAAAGAGCAAATCACTACTGTAAATATTAATTACACTGTCCCAAAGTAAAAAAATTAACCCCTTACAGTAGCAATTATTTGCTCTTTTTGTACAATTTTTTTTTTTTTTTAACCCCATTATGTTACTAAACATCTCAGGCCCGGGTCACACCTCTGTGTTTTTTTGGTGCTTTTTGCAGAAACACATTACAGTTCATTTACATGGTTTCCTATGGGACACGTTCACATCCATGATTTTTTCAGCTGCTGCGTATTTGGAAAGGGCAAGGACTTTTTTTTTAACGCAAAACGGTGCTATTTTGTTTTTTTGGTTCAATCTACTTCAATGGAGAAGCTGCAGAAAAGCGTGTCATGTGCTTTTGCGGCAATTGGTGTTTTTTTAATCTGCCCAACAACAAATTGGCCAAAAAAAAAGGTTAAAATGCAAATTGCAGCAAAATCACCTTTTTTTTTTTTTTTAAAGGTTATTAATCAATTTAATCAAAACAATAATCGGCCAACTCATCGATTATGAAAATAATCGTTAGTTGCAGCCCTACACTGATTTGGGTTACTTTCACCAAAGAAATGTAGAAAAATACACTTTGGCTTAAATTTATGAAGGAAGATTATTTATTTGCAAAATTTTAAAACTGAAACGAAGAAAAAAACGCTTTTTGTTTTCAAAATGTTCGGTCTTTTTTTCATTTATTTAGCAAAAACGAAAAAGCCCAGTGGTGATTAAATACCACTAAAAGAAAGCCCTATTTGTGTGAATTTTTTATTTTTTTTTCTAAAAATGTCATATGGGTGCAGTGTTGTATGACCGCGGAATTTGTCATAAAAAATGCGACAGCTCTAAAAGCTGAAAATTGGCCTGGGCAGGAACGGGGTGATAGTACCCGGTATTAAAGTGGTTATTGGAGGGATCTGTACATCAAGGGGTTTATTTATTTAAAAAAATAAAAAAGTAAAAAAAAATACGAACCTATTCATCCTGTGAAAGTGTGAATGGGGGCAAAAATGAATCTCTGTCTATTTTTCTTTCCAGGTCGAATGGTATTCTTCAAACAGAATAGGGTGAATCAGGAAAATACAACATTATGGCCACTAGATGGAGCTGAAGTTCATAGTAAATAATTATTTATTGCTGATGCTCTAACTAGTGGCCATAATGTGGTATTTTCCTGATTCACTCTACTCTGTATGAAGAATTCTATTTGACCTGGAGAGAAAATAACATTGATTTGGCCCCCATTTGCACAGAGCAACTGTACATGCATTTTTACGGGACGAATAGCTGTGAAACCTGTTTTTTTTTAAATTTATTTTTATTTTTTAAATACACCCCCCAAGAGTCAGTACACACAAAATCGTGATTTTAGTTATAGGAGGAGCAAGGATGGTGCCACTTTCTGGCTTCATTTTTGGTCTCCAGTAGTGCCGTCTATAGTTCCTGGCTGTGTCTCCCCCCCCCCCCCTCCCCTTCCCGCTCTCCATGGGGTTTCTCCACCCAACTCTGTGTGTTCTGATTGCTAGGGATAGGGGGAGCCCTTCGTATTGGCACAGCACAGGTTAGTTTTGGATGGGGTGGACAATTGTTAGGACCCCTGTTGGGCTTTTTGTTTGACATCTGCGTCCCATTGGGGAGATTTTTCTTCACTTCCTGTCCTGGTGACAATTGTATATGTGTTCCTCCTCCACACAACAGCCAACCAAGAGACTGCTCTGCCCACCTTTGAGAAGGTGTAGGGGGGGGGGAGTTGAGTGGACAGCTGATGATACCCCAGTCAGTGTTGGGAAGATGTTAATTACGGTACTTGGCAAAGTTCCCTTTCTATGGGGAAAGACCATTGATGGAGGAGATTTCTCTGGACACTGGTGTATTTTGTCTGATCTGGCTGGGACACCTAGGCACAAGGAAGCAGATTTTGGTTCTGAATCCCCCTAAAATTGGAGGTATAGAGATATGACGAGGGTAAATCTTCCCAGCTATGGAAATATGACGGGGGGGGGGGGGGGGTTGGGGTCTAACCCTTCCACTCTTTAAAAAACGTTGAAGAGTGAAAGAGAACTCAAGAATAGGTCTTTGGAGTACTTTTTAAATGGTTCAATTTTCCAGCAGCTATCAATCACTGATATAACAGTTGTGGGTGGAGGGATGAATGAATCTCTGTATAATGTAATGTTGGTAGTCTCTCCGCCCAGCAGTGTATATCATGTATATCTGACCTCCATGTCTTTCATATGCCAGGGCCTTCCTGATCCCAACCGCGTGTCCGGCGAGCTGCAGCAGATGTGGATGCTAACAGAAGTGATGCGGTCCAATCAGAACGCAGCGAGTGTCGGCAGGTTCGATGTGAGTGTCCGGAATGTAAATTTTTTTTATCACAGGGAAAATTCTGCTTCCTGCCCTTCTCCTTCCAGTGCTCTGTGCTGGCAGAGCTGAGTAACGGCCACACCCATCATCACAGACCGGACCGGCTCCTCATTAGACACACCCCTCATCTTAAGCATCCACACATCAAATTATTGCAGAGAAGGGAAAGGGGGTGTGTCTGACCAGAGAGGGGTAATGTCAGATGTGGAAGGGGGTTTGTCTGACCAGAGAGGGGTAATGTCAGATGTGGAAAGGGGGTGTGTCTGACCAGAGAGGGGTAATGTCAGATGTGGAAGGGGTGTGTCTGACCAGAGAGGGGTAATGTCAGATGTGGAAAGGGGGTGTGTCTGACCAGAGAGGGGTAATGTCAGATGTAGAAGGGGGTGTGTCTGACCAGAGAGGGGTAATGTCAGATATGGAATGTGTTCCTGATCCCAACTGTGTGTCCAGCAAGCTGCAGCAGATCTGGAATGTAAAAAAAAAAAATGATCACAGGGAAAATTATGCTTCCTTCTCCTTCCAGTGCTCTGTGCTGGCAGAGCTGAGTAACGGTCACACCCATCATCATAGACCGCCTCCTCATTAGACACACCCCTCCACTTAAGCATCCACACATTAACTTATTGCAGAGAAGGAAAAGGGGTGTGTCTGACCAGAGAGGGGTAATGTCAGATGTGGAAGGGGGGTGTCTGACCAGAGAGGGGTAATGTCAGATGTAGAAGGGGGGTGTGTCTGACCATAGAGGGGGTGTGGCTGCACACAACAAGGAGGTGGAAGCCAGCCTATAATAATGAAAGTAATTGGCTCCCTGGTGCCCAACCTGTGGCCCGAGGGCCTCATGCGGCAATTTGGTATATGATGGACCTCAGCAGTCTGTAGTGGGAGCATTGATTAGAGTGATAGCACTGATCCCTAGTCAGCAGGCACATGTGCAGTTTGCTTCCCACCCTGGAGTCTTGTAAATTCAGTGGGGTGAGACTCTCGCCATGCTGGGGAGCCTTTTTTTCCTTCCTCCATTTGTGAGCAATAGTGGAGAAGTTGTAGATTGCGGACATTGGATGTGCATCATACCAGAAGCATAACTAGAACCTTTAGAGCCCTGGGGCAAGAAACCACGATGGGCCCCTCTTACACCCCCCCCCCCCTTCCACCCGAGCCCCAGGCTTCCAGTTCTGGGAGGGCATCCATGGAGATCCGCTCAGAACTCTTCTGCCCTCTGTGTGCTCCCTGGGGCATGCATCCAGTCCTTCGGACACAGCTGATCACAGGTCACGGTAAAGGACCAATCACAGCGGCCCTTTACCATGTGATCAGCTGTATCTGTGTGAGGAAAGGAGAGCCATTAACCGGCAAGACTGTCAGTACAATGTTTACACTGATAATCAGGGCACGGATCATCAATGCAGCCCCATCAGTGCCGTCTATTAGTGCTCATCAATGCCGCCTATCAGTGCTCAACAGTGATGCCTATCAGTGCCCATCAGTGCTGCCTATCAGTGCTCATCAATGATGCCTATCAATGCCGCTGATCAATGCCGCCCATCTGCGCTGCCTATCAGTGCCTCCTCAGAAGGACTCTCTCATACAGCCCAGAGCCTGCACCAGAGTTCCCGCTCCCTCCTCCCTCACATGGATGGGAGAAGAGAGCTAATCTGCTCCTTCTCCTCCTGCCCCTCTCCTCCTGTGTATGCACCACGGGAAGTGTGAAGCTCAGCAGCTGAATGATTTCCCACAACGCCAATGGTGCCCCCCGACAGTGGCGGAACTCCAGGGCCCTGGTCACAAGTGCGACCTTTGTGACCCTGGTAGTTCTGCCACTGCAACACTCCCCCAAAAATTCACACACGGGCATGTCTATCTCCTGAAATAAAGCCTTGTTTGACATATATAAATGTGATACTTTTTTTTTTTTTTGTCCGATTTGCTGAATAAACAGTCCAATAGTAGAACTGTTGTGGGTGTTCTCCCAGTGGCAGAAGTCATGTGACTGTGGTGGTCATCAGTGGTGGTGGTATACAGAGTGGGGGAGGTGTGCAGTATCATAACTCTCCACAGTGAAATGAATCTCATTCCTCCTATTGCTCTCTCTCCAGGTGGATGGCTGCTATGACATCAATCTTCTGTCCTATACATGAGCGCCGCATGGTGTCAGGAATGGGAGGAGCCTCAGCAACTGGATGTCGGATTGGGATAGATGGATCTGATCCCCAGTGGGTCAAAAGATTAAGACTGTGAGGACAATATTGTGAGATCATTTATCATTAATAAAGGGATCTTATACCACAGCAATGTCATCTGCCTGTCATTTCTTGTTATAAGCAATTATATCTGCTGGAATTCCTCACATTCCACATAAAAGGGAGACGACTTGTTGTGACACAGTTCCACGCTCTATAGTATTTTCATCAGAGCGATGACACGACTCCGCCCTCTATAGTACCTTCATCAGAGCAGTGACATGGCTCCGCCCTCATTAGTACCTTCATCAGCTGTGACACGGCTCCGCCCTCTATAGTACCTTCACCTGAGCTGTGACATGGCTCCGCCCTCTCTAGTAACTTCATCAGAGCGATGACACGACTCCGCCCTCTATAGTACCTTCATCAAAGCGATGACACGACTCCGCCCTCTATGGTAGACTCGTGCACAACAGAAAAATTTGTTTAGTTTCGGTTTGTTTCTTTTCGGTCCTGTTGATTCGTAATCGTTCGTAATTTTGCTAGACGGGATTTTTCGTGTTCGGACTAATTCGTACTTTTGGTAGAGTACGTTGTTTTTCGTTGATTCTGGACACAACTTCTACTTTCCTAACTTTTTTAGGGTCCGTTGATTCGTAATTTTCCGTGTCTCTCTCACAACGACGCTGCCTATTAGGCCTAATGTGCTTTGAATGGATTTGTACTTTTCTAAATACATTGCGGTTATTTGTAACGATTCGAAATCTCGTATTTTACTTTCGTTTTTTACATGCGGCTGTAGCCTCCGCCCCCTGTACACCATTTTGAGAGGGAGTTCAGCACGGTGAGGGAGAAGCAGAGAGCAGAGTGAGTGTTATTGTGCTTCCAATGGATTCGTACATTCGTAACTTTTTTCATAACGAATTATGCCGAAGACATTCGGGCATTCGCTATTTTGCGGTATAATTTATTTCGGATTCGGTTTTATTCGTAATTGCTTTGTTTGGAAATTCGAATGCTTCCGAATGTCCGAAAGTTGATGAATTTCGATTCGTTACGAAACAAATTGCACAAGCCTACTCGATAGTACCTTCACCTGAGCTGTGACATGGCTCCGCCCTCTATAGTACCTTCATCAGCTGTGACACGGCTCCGCCCTCTATAGTACCTTCATCAGCTGTGACACGGCTCCGCCCTCTATAGTACCTTCACCTGAGCTGTGACATGGCTCCGCTCTCTCTAGTATCTTCATCAGAGCGATGACACGACTCCGCCCTCTATAGTACCTTCACCTGAGCTGTGACACGGCTCCGCCCTCTATAGTACCTTCATCAGCTGTGACATGGCTACGCCCTCTGTAGTACCTTCACCTGAGCTGTGACATGGCTCCGCCCTCTATAGTACCTTCACTTGAGCTGTGACATGGCTCCACCCTCTATAGTACCTTCACCTGAGCTGTGACATGGCTCCGCCCTATATAGTACCTTCATCTGAGCTGTGACACGGCTCCGCCCTCTATAGTACCTTTATCAGAGCTGTGACACGGCTCCGCCCTCGATAGTACCTTCATGAGAGCTGTGACACGGCTCCGCCCTCTATAGTACCTTCATCAGAGTGTGACATGGCTCCACCCTCCGTAGTACCTTCATCATATCTGTGACATGGCTCCGCCCTCTATAGTACCTTCATTAGTGTGATAGGGCTCCGCCCTCGATAGTACCTTCATGAGAGCTGTGACACGGCTCCGCCCTCTATAGTACCTTCATCAGAGCTGTGACACGGCTCCGCCCTCTATAGTACCTTCATGAGAGCTGTTAAATGGCTCCGCCCTCTATAGTACCTTCATCTGAGCTGTGACACGGCTCCGCCCTCTATAGTACTTTCATCTGAGCTGTGACATGGCTCCGCCCTCCGTAGTACCTTCATCAGAGCTGTGACACGGCTCCGCCCTCTATAGTACCTTCATCAGAGTGTGACATGGCTCCGCCCTCTATAGTACCTTCATCAGAGTGTGACATGGCTCCACCCTCCGTAGTACCTTCATCATATCTGTGACATGGCTCCACCCTCTGTAGTACCTTCATCAGAGCTGTGACATGGCTCCGCCCTCTATAGTACCTTCATTAGAGTGTGATAGGGCTCCGCCCTCGATAGTACCTTCATGAGAGCTGTGACACGGCTCCGCCCTCTATAGTACCTTCATCAGAGCTGTGACACGGCTCCGCCCTCTATAGTACCTTCATCAGAGCTGTGAGATGGCTCCGCCCTCTATAGTACCTTCATCAGAGCTGTGACATGGCTCCGCCCTCTATAGTACCTTCATCAGAGCTGTGAGATGGCTCCGCCCTCTATAGTACCTTCATCAGAGCTGTGAGATGGCTCTGCCCTCTATAGTACCTTCATCAGAGTGTGACATGGCTCCGCCCTCTATAGTACCTTCATCAGAGCTGTGACATGGCTCCGCCCTCTATAGTACCTTCATCAGAGCTGTGAGATGGCTCCGCCCTCTATAGTACCTTCATGAGAGCTGTGACATGGCTCCGCCCTCTATAGTACCTTCATCAGAGCTGTGAGATGGCTCCGCCCTCTATAGTACCTTCATCAGAGTGTGACATGGCTCCGCCCTCTATAGTACCTTCATCAGAGCTGTGACATGGCTCCGCCCTCTATAGTACCTTCATCAGAGCTGTGAGATGGCTCCGCCCTCTATAGTACCTTCATGAGAGCTGTGACATGGCTCCGCCCTCTATAGTACCTTCATCAGAGCTGTGACATGGCTCCGCCCTCTATAGTACCTTCATTAGAGTGTGATAGGGCTCCGCCCTCTATAGTACCTTCATGAGAGCTGTGAGATGGCTCCGCCCTCTATAGTACCTTCATCAGAGCTGTGACACGGCTCCGCCCTCTATAGTACCTTCATGAGAGCTGTGACATGGCTCCGCCCTCTATAGTACCTTCATCAGAGCTGTGAGATGGCTCTGCCCTCTATAGTACCTTCATCAGAGTGTGACATGGCTCCGCCCTCTATAGTACCTTCATCAGAGCTGTGACATGGCTCCGCCCTCTATAGTACCTTCATCAGAGCTGTGAGATGGCTCCGCCCTCTATAGTACCTTCATGAGAGCTGTGACATGGCTCCGCCCTCTATAGTACCTTCATCAGAGCTGTGAGATGGCTCCGCCCTCTATAGTACCTTCATCAGAGCTGTGACACGGCTCCGCCCTCTATAGTACCTTCATGAGAGCTGTGACATGGCTCCGCCCTCTATAGTACCTTCATCAGAGCTGTGAGATGGCTCCGCCCTCTATAGTACCTTCATCAGAGTGTGACATGGCTCCGCCCTCTATAGTACCTTCATCAGAGCTGTGACATGGCTCCGCCCTCTATAGTACCTTCATCAGAGCTGTGAGATGGCTCCGCCCTCTATAGTACCTTCATGAGAGCTGTGACATGGCTCCGCCCTCTATAGTACCTTCATCAGAGCTGTGAGATGGCTCCGCCCTCTATAGTACCTTCATGAGAGCTGTGACATGGCTCCGCCCTCTATAGTACCTTCATCAGAGCTGTGAGATGGTGCACCACTAGGAGCCAATCAGCTCTCCAGTGCATAGTGCTGGCAGCCTAACAATGGAAGCATGCTTACAGGAGGCTTCGTCTGCAGTGACTCTGTATAATTACGGGGGGGGGGGAGAGGTGACACACCTGTATTTCCTAAATTGCATCTGAAACCCAAACTTTAAAATAAATAAATTGGGTGGATCAGGAGCAAGAAGATTGGTCTCCTAGTACAGGAAGTGTCAGGAAATCCAAAATGTTTCAGTTGTTGTCACTAGAAGAGAAATAGAGGATCATGCAATGGGGGACACCTGTTTGGGTGACTTCCTGTTGTGTCTCTTGGATAGGAAGTAAAGGAAAATCCCTTCAAGGGAGACTCCGATCCTCAAAAAGGTTTTCTTATCCTTTCCCTCTCCACCCAAAAAGAAGTCCACTTTACCAGTGTCACCCCCCATGGCTCCCCCAGAATATCTATAAATATATCTGACTTTCTATCTACATAGGTGGAGAAATACACCCCCCTTGCACTGCACACAGTTGGGATCACTGTGGTCTGCTATGGAAGATGATTTACAGCCGCAGAGCCACCGGGAGACTAACAGCGCATGCGCGCCCATTGCTGGAGGTGTGTTGCCGCGCATGCGCAGTGCTGTCAGGTGGTGGAGATGCAGCGGGCGGTGTGCGCGGGTGTCCGGGGGGTGTTCCGGGTGCAGAGGAGGGGGTACAGCGGGGGGCAGCAGGTAATGACCGACCACCTTCTTCCTCATCCACTCTGCTTTATTATCATTGTGTGATATGGGCGACCATAGCGCTGACATCTGCAGGAGCGTAGTGTCATCATTCTGTCTATGTGATCCTGACCTCCTCTATGTCTCATCATTCATATGTGGCTCTATGCACCACCATGGCGCCCACATATACAGGAGCGCAGCTGTGTTATGACTATATATATATATATATATATATATATATATATATACTCTCCTGTGTGATGTCACACATAGCGCTGACATATGCAGGAGTGTGGTATCACTTCTCTCTGTGTGATTATATCTTATTGTTACATTCTATATTATTTATTTATTGTTTCCGGTACTTTATATAGCGCTGTCAATTCACGCAGCGCTTTACATTGTACATCAGTGGCGGCTGGTGCTCAAAATTTTTGGGGGGGCGCAAACCAACGAAAAAATAAAAACATCAATTGCCGCCTCACTGTGCCCATCAAACGCAGCCACTGTGCCCATCAAACGCAGCCACTGTGCCCATCAAACGCAGCCACTGTGCCATAAAATTGTCGCCACTGTGCCATCAACTGCAGCCACTGTGCCATGCCACTGTGCCCATCAATTGTCGTCACTGTGCCATGCCAAACGCAGCCACTGTGCCATGCCATCAAACGCAGCCACTGTGCCATGCCATCAATTGTCGCCACTGTGCCCATCAATTGTCGTCACTGTGCCATGCCAAACGCCGCCACTGTGCCTATCATTTGCCGCCACTGTGCCCATCAAACGCAGCCACTGTGCCATAAAATTGTCGCCACTGTGCCATGCCAGCAAACGCAGCCACTGTGCCATCAATTGTCGCCACTGTGCCATGCCATCAATTGTTGCCACTGTGCCATGCCATCAATTGTTGCCACTGTGCCATGCCATTGTCGCCACTGTGCCCATCAATTGTCGTCACTGTGCCATGCCAAACGCAGCCACTGTGCCATAAAATTGTTGTCACTGTGCCATGCCATCAAATGCAGCCACTGTGCCATGCCATCAAATGCAGCCACTGTGCCATGCCATCAAATGCAGCCACTGTGCCATGCCATCAATTGTCGCCACTGTGCCATGCCATTGTCGCCACTGTGCCATGCCAAACGTTGCCACTGTGCCCATCAATTGTCGCCACTGTGCCATGCCAAATGCAGCCGCTGTGCCATGCTATTGTCGCCACTGTGCCCATCAATTGCCACCAGTTTGCCCTTAAAATGCCGCCAGATTCCCAGCTATCCTCGGATCCTCCTCCGAGATCCCTCAATGTAGTCCCGCCCTCAATGTCGCTTCAGCCCATCAGGTAACCGGTAACCAGATCCGGTGAACCTGATTGGCTGAGACATGTGTCAGTGTTAACCAAGGAACGCACCCCCCGTGCGTCCCCTGGTTAACTATTTGGAAGCCGATGACAGCCCTCAGGCTGTCATCGGAAAGCCTATCAGAGCTGTTGGCTCTGATAGACACTTCCACAGCCAACCAACTGCCGTTATTCAGATAGCCGGCGCTCAACAGGGGGGCGGCCATCTGAATAGTGAGCAGTAGCGGCGACAATACATACGTTCATGCAATGCATGTATTGTTTTTCAGTGGCGGTGCAGGGGAGAGAGGGGGCGGCGCTCTATGGACGCACCTCCACTGATATACATTGTACATTCACATCGGTCCCTGCCCTCAAGGAGCTTACAATCTAAGGTCCCTAACACACATTCATATACTAGGGCCAATTTTAGACAGAAGCCAATTAACCTACCAACATGTCTTTGGAGTGTATGTCATAGAATGTCACCAACATCTGCAGGAGCGTGGTATCGTCATCCCAGTTCTGTATCCCATTAGACTTGTGCACAACGGAAACATTTATTTCGTTTAGTTTCTTTTCGGTCCTGTTGATTCGTAATCATTCGTAATTTTGCTAAACGGGATTTTTCGTGTTCGGACTAATTCGTATTTTCACAAGCGACATTTTTCTTTGAATCGTAATGATTCGTAATAAAGTGATTATAAACCCTCTCTGAGAACTTTCACCTACAGGTAAGCCTAGATTTAAGCCCCGTACACACGGTCAGACTTTTTTCGCCAACAAACTTCATTTTGAGCAAGTTGGACCAACAATCCGACCGTGTGTACGCTCCATCGGACAAACTTTTTTTTTTGTTTTCATCGGACAAATGTTGGGTCTGCAAACGGACAAACTTTTGGCCAACAAAAGTCCGATGGAGCAAGGTCTGACCGTGTGTACAGAAAACCATCGGACTTTTGTCTGATGGACAAAACAACTAATGTTACAATCAACCAACAATAGCAGAAGTTGACTAAAGGGTGGCGGTAAAGAGCAGAAAAACCACGTGATGTTGCAAAAAGTTTTGGGAAAGTTTGCAGAAATGTCCTGTGGTGTGTATGCTATGGGTGTGCCCGACCAACTCCGTTCGGACAAAAATCCAGGGAAAAGTCAGATGGAAGTCCGACCGTGTGTACGGGGCTTAAGGCTTACCTGTAGGTAGGGATGAGCTTCGGCGTGTTCACATTGAACACATGCAGAGCCCGCCAGGATTTCGGCACCACGCTGCGCTAATGGCAGGCAGGGAGACATTTCCCGGTGCGCGGCTGCAGAGATCGGGAAATGTCTCCCTGGCTGTGATTAGCGCAGCGCGGGTGCCGACTTCTTGGCGGGCTCTGCACGTGTTCAATGCGAACACGCCGGAGCTCATCCCTACCTGTAGGTGCTTGCAATATCTCCTTAACCTACACGGTTTAGGAGATATTTGCAATAAATAATGCACCAATGTCTACGGCGCAGTCGCACTGAGCGTTCCGTTTTCTGAATGGCAGCATGCTGTAAGTGTTAGCTCCTGCACGCATACGTGCGATATTATTATTATTTATAATATTATTATCATTATGTGTAATAATATTTACCGTTACATTTTGTAATTATCATCATTAATGTATTTTTCTTTTTCGTACATCACGGGACACAGAGCGACATAGTCATTACTAATGGGTTATATAGTTACCGTCAGGTGCTGGCACTGGCAACTTCCAAAACCGGAAGTACCCTCCCCTATATAAGCCCCTCCCATCCGGGAGCACCTCAGTTTTTTGCCAGTGTCTAAGGTGTTGGCCAAGAAGAAACATGTGTTTTTCACTGAGCTTGCGTACAGGTTCTTTTGGGCCTCAGTAAGCTATTCCGGATCCGACCAAAAAAGCTTCATAGCTAAACGGTCGGTACCCGGGCCTTGCAGAGAAGAGCAAGGTTCTGCCTGTAATGCTTCTCTTAGGAGAGCTGGACCCTGGGATCCAGAGCTCTGGTCATACCCACGACCAAGATGTTTTCTGTGCAGGGTGCTATACAGGTCCAGGGGAGTGGAATCCTTGGGAACCCGGTCCCTGAAGGTTTGATTACAATGCCTGCCGTGATAGGTGAAGTTTGGGCTTTTGTGGACCAAACAAAGTCCTGCGGCGGGGAACAGGTAAGTGGGGGCCCCCAGGAACTTGGTTCTATTGGGGGACCCCCAAGCCTAATTTGTCTTTCTGTCTGTTACCTAACGGTATTCCCGCTAATATCTGTGCATGCCTGTAACTACTAAAAAAAAAAAATGTAATAATTTTTAATGGTGGTCAAGAAAAAAAAAAAAAAAAAAAAGGGAATGTTTTTTTATATATGTTTAGTATATTAAACTGCGGTACCTGTGTTTGTCCACTAGAGGCCGCTGTGGAATGTTTTTCTTGTCATATGGACTAGTTTCTTCTCAGAGAACAAAGTCCAGGCAGCTGGTGAGTTCTCCTACAGGAAACTGTTTCCTCTGCCATGTTGCAGTGTTCGTCTATCCCCCGGCCTGCGGCAAAGGGGGCCCTGGCTCCTGTCCCTGGTTTCCATGTTTGAAAATTAGCGCCGAGGCGCACGTGGCCGCGCGCGTGCGCGTGCACGCGCCTCTATATATAGAGGTGGCCGGAAAAAGGGGCGGGGCCTGGGGGATGACGCTCTGTGCGCGCCGCAGCGCTTCTGCGCATGTGCGGGCGTCCCAGCAGGTTTTTAAAAAGCCACATTATTGCAGTAAGCTGGCTATGAAGTACAGAGACAGAGCTGGCAACATTTAAAGGCATACAGCAAGCGGTTGATACAGGCATCCCCTAGAAAGGCACATTAGTAGACACCAACTGTTATATAGCAGCAATTGTGCTAGACTATTCTCAGTAAAAGTGGTGTATTACGGCTGGAATACCTCAGCTTTAGGCTTAGGAATATGCCGTCCAGTAGCTCCGGAACTGAATCTTCCAGGAAGAGAAGGGGGTCTCATCGGGCTCTGAGGATCTTGGGCATACTCCTGCTGCACCAGTCTCCCCTGAAGTTCAGAGGTAAGTGACCGTAGAGACCCCGCAGGGGTACTTGGTACTGTGGCTGTCCTCAGTCACCTGCTCCTGTGTATGTAACAGAGGAGGTTTTTTCCTCAGCTCTGGGAGGATTAGAGAGAGATTGTCAACATTTATCGCTGCCTCCCTGTCAGGGAAAGCACGCCCGATCTCCGTCTCCTCCTTCAGAGTGCCTGTTAGCAGAGCAACAGTCCCATACAGGGATCGACCTGCCTGAAGGGGATCAGGATAAGGTTGATTCTGTTATAGAGGAATCAACAGTGGGGGAACCTTTTCTCAGCATCTCAAGCTGAAAGATTATGGGTTCAGTCTCTGACTAACATGGTCCGATCAGCATTTAAAAATGCACCTTGCGGAACCATCAACCACTACTGTATCCTCGTTGGGGTCGCTAGAAGCCCCCAGACTGTTTGTTCTTTTCCACTTCACCCTTTACTGAAAGGGCTCATTTACCAGGATTGGGAACGTCCTGAGAAAATATTTATTCCCCCAAGAGATTTCCGGTGGTCTATCCCATGGAGGATAAGTTCATCAAAAAATGGAAGGTCCCTACAGTGGACGCAGCCATCTCTTGTATGTATAAATCACTGACATGTCCAGTGGATAATGTCCAAATGTTCAAGAACCCAATAGATAAAAGATTGGAGTCCTTATGAAAATCTGCTTGGTGATACAACCAGCAGTAGCAGCTATTGGGGTCTGCTAAGCAGTGAAGGATCAGTTGAAACAGGTCTTGAGGGACTTGACAGATCAGCAGGCTTTGCCCTAGCTGATCTACCTAGAGCCTTAGGCTTTGCGGTTGACGCCATAGAGGATTCAGTCCATCAGGCCTCCCGCCTTACGCTGTCTATAGTACATATGCGTAGGCTCCTATGGCTCAGAAACTGGTCTGCTGAAGCTCCCTGTAAAGAATGGCTGGTTAGCGTCCCATTTCATGGTGAACGCTTATTCAGGGAAAACCTGGACAAATATATCCAGAAAATTTCCAGCGGTAAAAATACGCTCTTGCCGGTTAAAAGCAGAGTTAGAGGTCCCTCTTTAAGAGGCCTGCTTCTCCAGTCCCTGGGGCATCGGCTGTGTAACAGTTCCGACGGCCTCCTCGGTTAAATCCCGGGGGTAAAAAACAGGGACAGTAGCAGGGTAATAAGAAACCCTGGGTCAGGGGAGGTACAAAACCTCCCCCAAAGTTAAATTCATTGAAGCCCCCACTCAGTCGGGTGGGGGGAGGACTCCAGTTGTTCGCAAAGAGACCTGGCGGGACACGATCAAGACAGATAGGTGCTCTCCGCAGTAGGTTTGGGATACAGTTTGGAGTTAAAAGACTCCCCTCCTTCCCATTTTGAGGTCAAACGTGCCAAGGGATCCCCGGAAGAGAGAGTCCCTCCTGTTGGCACTAGAACAACTATTGCTCCAAGGAGTAATTATGGAGGTTCCCCTGGAAGAATGAGGGTTCAGGTTTTACTCAAACCTCTTTACAGTCCCGAAGCAAACGCGGACGGGAGGCCCATATTAATTCTGAAAAGGGCTATACAAATTCCTGTATATCAGGACTTTCCGATGGAGTCGATCCGATCGGTGGCCACTGCCCTACAAGGGGAGGATTGGTTAGCCACGATCGACATCAAAAATGCTTATTTGCACATTCCCATCTTTCCAGTCCACCAAAAATTTCTACGCTTTGCAGTAGAAGGGCGCCATTTTCAGTTCAGAGCCTTACCCTTCGGTTTGGCCACAGCACCAAGAGTGTTCACAAAAATTCTGGCCCTTTATTGGCCAATCTAAGAACACAAGGTGTAATGATAATGGCATATCTGGATGACTTGTTGCTGATAGACCACTCAGTGAAAAAACTAGACGTGGTCGTTCACAAGACGATCAAGTATCTGGAATCTCACGGTTGGATTATCAACCGAGACAAGTCAGCCCTAAAAACCAGTCAAAAGTCTGGAATACTTGGGGCTAAGGTTGGATTCAGGCCAGAGAAAAATATTCTTGCCTCGAGGAAAGGTGTTGTCTTTGAAAGATTTGATCCACTTAGTGGGTACAAAAAAGACAGCCGTCCATACGCCTGTATATGAGGCTGCTGGGAAAAATGGTGGCATCATTCGAAGCAGTACCCTACGGTCAATTCCATTCAAGGAATTTGCAAGGGGCCATACTGTCAGCCTGGAACAAAAAAGTTCAGGCCCTAGACTTACAATGTCCTTGTCCCCTTCCGTTCGCAAGAGCCTCCGTTGGTGGTTGGTTCCCCAGAATCTGGAAAAAAGGAAATCCTTCAGTCCGATTTCTTGGAAGGTGGTCACTACAGATGCCAGCCTTATAGGCTGGGGAGCAGTACTGGAGCAATAGTCTCTCCAGGGCAGGTGGTCGGATGCAGAAAAGGCCCTGCCCATCAATCTCTTAGAGATACGAGCAGCCCGGTATGCCCTAGTAGCATGGACATCCAAACTCCAAGGGTCCCCTGTCAGAATTCAATCAGACAATGCCACAGCAGTGGCATATATCAATCGGGGGGGCACCAGGAGTCGTGCAGCCCAAAGGGAAGTAAATTACATCCTGAGATGGGCAGAAAAATATGTCCCAGCCATATCTGCGGTATTCATTCTAGGAGTGGAGAATTGGAAGGCGGACTTTCTAAGTCGCCAGCAATTAGGCCCAGAGGAAGGGTCCCTTCACCCCGAGGTTTTCTGGACAATATGTCAGCGGTGGGGAACATCGGATGTAGATCTTCTAGCATCCAGATTCAACGCAAAGGGGGATAGGTTTGTCTCTCGGACAAGGGATCCCCTAGCTTGCGGCTCGGATGCCCTAGTGTTCCCTGGGGATCAGTTCAAGCTGATATATGCATTCACACCGCCACAATGGTTACCTCGATTACTCCGCAGAATCAGGGTAGAAAAGAAACCAGTGATTCCGGTGGCTCCAGCGTGGCCCCGAAGAGCGTGGTACGCGGAGATTGTAAAATTTCAGTGGGGAGTCCTTGGACTCTCCCACGTCGTCCGGCTTTCGCAAGGACCGATATACCACCCTTCCTTACCAGCCCTAGGTTTGACGGCCTGGCTATTGAAGCCCACATTCTAAAAAAGAGAGGGCTCTCTAATGCTGTGGTATCTACCATGATCAATGCCAGGAAGCCGGTATCCAGGCAGATCTACTATAGAATCTGGAGGGCGTACATCGCGTGGTGTGAGGCCAAGAAATGGCATCCACATAAGTACGTAATAGGTAGGATTCTGGACTTCCTACAGTGGGCTGTAGATAGGAAGCTTGCCTTGAGTACTATCAAGGGTCAGATTTCGGCCTTGTCAATATTTTTTCAAAGGCCCTTGGCTTCGCATTCACTAGTCAAAGCCTTTATACAAGGAGTGATGCGTATTAGGCCTCCGGTTAATATTCCCATATGTCCATGGGATCTAAACTTGGTTCTGGCGGTTCTACAGAAACAACCATTTGAACCATTACAGCATATTTCCTTGGTGCTTCTTACCAGGAAATTGATTTTTCTAGTAGCCATTTGTTCGGCTAAGAAGAGTATCGGAATTAGCAGCTATGTCCTGTAAGGAGCCATATCTGGTTATCCATAAGGATAGAGTAGTGTTACGTCCTCATCCAGCCTTTCTTCCTAAGGTGGTATCGAGGTTTCATTTGAACGAAGATGTGGTTCTTCCTTCTTTTTTCCCCAAACCTACTTCGGTAGAGGAAAAGTTATTGCATTCTTTGGATGTAGTAGGAGCAGTTAAAGCTTATCTAAAAGCCACTGCTCAGATTCGCAGAACGGATACTTTGTTTATTCTGCCGGAAGGCCCCAGAAAGGGTCAGGCAGCGTCAAAATCTACTTTAGCCAAGTGGATTCGACAGGTCATAATACAAGCCTATAGCTTGAGAAGTAGACCGCCTCCGTTCAAAGTTAGGGCGCACTCCACGAGAGCAGTTGGAACTTCATGGGCAGTGCATCACCAGGCCTCCCTGGCTCAAATCTGTAAGGCCGCAACGTGGTCTTCAGTTCACACGTTTACTAGGTTCTACCAGGTGGACGTTAGAAGTCAGGAGGATGTCGCCTTTGGGCGCAGTGTGTTGCAGGCCGCAAAAGATCCTCATGTCTGATAGCGCTCAGCTTATATATGGTGTATCCCCCCCCTCATTTGGCATTGCTTTAGGACATCCCATTAGTAATGACTATGTCGCTCTGTGTCCCGTGATGTACGAAAAAGAAAATAGGATTTTTATAACAGCTTACCTGTAAAATCCTTTTCTTGGAGTACATCACGGGACACAGAGCTCCCGCCCCTCTTTGGGGACACTTATTGCTTTGCTACAAAACTGAGGTGCTCCCGGATGGGAGGGGCTTATATAGGGGAGGGTACTTCCGGTTTTGGAAGTTGCCAGTGCCAGCACCTGACGGTAACTATATAACCCATTAGTAATGACTATGTCGCTCTGTGTCCCGTGATGTACTCCAAGAAAAGGATTTTACAGGTAAGCTGTTATAAAAATCCTATTATTATTACCGTATATACTCGAGTATAAGCCGACATGAATATTAGCCGAGGCACCTAATTTTACCACAAAAAACTGGGAAAACGTATTGACTCGAGTATAAGCCTAGGGTGTCCATCTGCATGCCTGACTGTGCCCATGTGCATGCCTCACTGTGCCCATGCCTCACTGTGCCCATGACTAGACTGACGTTTAACATGGGAGTCTATGGAAGGGGTGCCCGGTTTTGAAAAATCGGTGCTCCCCGGCCGTAGGTCCCCCAGACAAAAAAACTTTGCACATTTATAGAGGAGAAATGGGTCTACATGTGTGCCAAGTTTCGGGTTTCCAGGTGACCTACAACCAGCCGGTACCTGGTCCCCAAATACACCGGAGAAATGACCGTTTAACATGGGAGTCTATGGAAGGGGTGCCCGGCTTTGACAAAATCGGTGCTCCCCGGCCCTAGATCCCCCGGACAACAAACTTTGCACACTAGTAGAGGAAGACTGAGGCTACATGTGTGCCAAGTTTGGAGTCCAGGGGACCTACGGCCGGCCGGTACCGGGTCCCCAAAGTCCGGGAGATCAGGTGCAAAAAGGTGACTCGAGTATAAGCCGAGGGGGGGGGGGGGGGGGGCCATTTTCAGCACAAAAAAGTGCTGAAAAACTCGGCTTATACTCGAGTATATACGGTATATATTTTTATTATCATAATTTATAATATTATTATTTATTATTTATCAATATTATCATTTGTTATTTTATCATTTAATATAGAATTATTAAATAATTATAATGTTATATAATTCTTTTATAAAAAAATTTTTAATTCGCATTATTGTATTTATTATTGTTATCACCGTCATATTTAAAGTACAATTAAAGGCAAAACTTGTATTTCAGTTTTGGATAGAGTGGAGAGGGATTAGAACCCCCTCTCTATTTGTCCTGTTTTATCTCTATCATTGAAAGCAAAAGAAAATCACAAGTTTTTTGGATTCCTCCCGCTGTGATCAGAGCCGTATATTTGTTGTGGTCCTACTCTATCTAAAGATGTACGCTGCGGAGGACCCCTTTAGTATCAGTCAGCACTCCGTTCACAGGGGGGGCCCTCCATTCCTAGATCTCTGGCCTGGGGGATGGGGGGAGAATGTGGAGCCGGCTGGGGGAGGGGACGTGGACTCTGGCCCTATGTGAGTGGTGACAGGTGCTCGTCCTACAGCCAGAGGTCCCTAATAAGTTTCTTCTGAGATTTACTTCCAATCGGCCGGCAGGTGCCGATCTCTACAACAGCGGGCGCTGCCAGTGCCAAGACTGGTACTACACATTACTATATCTGCCATGTTCTTATACAAGAGGCAGAGACTGGCACCCTGGAGGGAGGAGAGGGGAGAGACTGGCACTCTGGAAGGAGGAGAGGGCAAGTCATTACACCCCAGGGGGAGGCAGAAACTGGCACCACAGAGAAAGGGCAAAGATTGACACCCTGAAGGGAGTAGAGGGCAGGGGCTGGCACCACAGAGGGGGTTGGGGAGGGCAGGGGCTGGCACCCCGGAGGGCGTGGGGAGGGCAGAGGCGGGCACCCTGGAGGGGGAGGGGCAAGGGCTGGCACCACGGAGGGGGGAGAGCAGAAACTCGCACCCTGGAGAGGGCAGGGGCTGGCACCCCAGAGGGGAGGAAGAGGGGGCAGACGCTGGCACCCCGGTAGGGAGGAGGGGATAGAGGCTGGCATACCGGAGGGAGCAGAGACTGGCACCCCAAAGGGGGCAGAGACTGGCACCCCGGTAGGGAGAAGGGGGCAGAGACTGGCACCCCGGACGGGGCAGAGACTGGCACCCCGGTAGGGAGGAGGGGGCAGAGACTGGCACCCCGGACGGGGCAGAGACTGGCACCATGGAGGAAGGAGAGGGCAGAGACTATCGGCACAGTGTATGGTGGTCTCAGACTGATTCCGTCTCACATTGGCAGAGTTGAATTTTTGTGCGGATTGAGGTTTCTCTCGGACACAATCTGGTCGGATCCGGTTCCCGCCCGTGAAGTGTAATTAATGCAATTAGCGGTGTTCGCTCTGCTGAGTCAGCGCTGTGTACTTTGTATCTCTGCCGAGCTCCAATCTTAATCATTACACCTCCCCCTCCCCACTGCTCACATCATTCCAGGAGGTCGGAGTTCTCATTAATGGTATTCCCATCTCTCCCCCTCAGGTAGATGCGCCTCGTCAGACCGCGCTCTACGACTTCCACCGCCATCATGGCGGTAAGATGGTGGAGTTCGCGGGATGGAGCCTGCCGGTGCAGTATAAGGACAGTCACATCGCCTCGCACCTGCACACCCGCCAGCACTGCTCCCTGTTCGACGTGTCTCATATGCTGCAGGTAATGTGGGCGGAGCTTGGCCGGGGTTTCTATTATTATGGTCAGACTCTAAATGTATTGATGGTGGATGAAGACGAGGAGCATGACACTGATCCAGTGGGGTGACATCGCGCTGGAGACACAAAAATAAAGCGCCACTGGAGCCTCTGGTCACATAATTCATTATTCCTCCCTCTCATGTGTCATTCTGTGTGGGTGGGGCTTAATAGAGAGGGCGTTGCTTCTCCTGCTCATGTGTTAGTCTGTGTGGGTGGGGCTTAATAGAGAGAACGTTGCTTCTCCCGCTCATGTTAGTCTGTATGGGTGGGGCTTAATAGAGAGGGCGTTTTTTCCCCTGCTCATGTGTTGGCCTTTGTGGGTGGGGCTTAATAGAGACTAGGGGCTAGAACCTAGGAACACACTTCTCCTATCTTGGAGCCAATAAGAACAGAAGGATATCACCAGTTGTTGGCTGAATTGATTCCCGAAGAAATGCTGTGCAGTAAGATTAATTCATTCCTATTTTTTGATTTATTTTGTAATTGATTTGTTTTCTTTAAGACTCGGGTACACGGGAAGGAGCGGATCCCCTTCATGGAGAGCCTGGTGGTGGGGGACATTGCAGAATTAAAGGAGAACCAGGTGAGGTATAACACTCCCAGCCCCCCCCCTACCCTGTACATAACGTGGTATTGCCCACTTGGAAGATCTTTATAGAGGTGTGACTCCTGACATTGTGGATCCCTGGGATCCTCCTACTGATAAACCGCACAGTCCAACCCACTGGCCCGCACATCACGACCACATCCGCCACGATGGTGATTGTTGAACTTTACCAAATATGACGACGAAGCACATGCGCGTTTCCGCATGTCGTGTGTAGCGCCGCCCAGAAACATAAGTGCCTATGCTGTTTAACTACCTCCAGTCCGGGCCTTTTCTGGCACTTTTTGTTCACATGTAACAAATCAGTATTCTTTACTAGAAAAAATTAGTTAGAACCCCCAAACTTTATTTTTAATTTTTAAAGCAGAGGCCCTAGAGCAGTGGTTCTCAACCGTTCTAGTGCCGTGACCCCTTGATAAAGTTTCCCAAGTCGTGGGGACCCCTAACAGTAAAATTATTTTCGTAGCGTGGGTTGTCAGCACCCAAGGCAAGACAAGTAATTTGCGCCCCTAACCTGCGGACATTTAGCGCTCCCCGAGTCCCTTCCACTTGTACAGTATTAAAACCCCTTATGGTACATTTTAGTATGTACCCCTCTTTCTCTTTGTTCTCCTTTCTTTCCCTTTGTATCTCTCGCTATGCTAATTTCTTTTTTTTCCCCCCCATCCCTCTCTCTAGATGTTTTTCTTGTTCTTTCTCTTATTCTTTCTTTCCCTTTTCTCTTTTGTTCCTCCCCCTCTTTTTTCCTCTCCCTTCCATGTATTCTCTATTTTTATTCCTTCTCTTACTCCTTGATAGGGGGGAATGGGATGAGTGGCATTGCTGGCGGGGAGTTGGGATGAGTGGCATTGCTGGCGGGGAGTTGGGATGAGTGGCAGTGCTGGCGGGGAGTTGGGATGAGTGGCAGTGCTGGCGGGGAGTTGGGATGAGTGGCAGTGCTGGCGGGGAGTTGGGATGAGTGGCAGTGCTGGCGGGGAGTTGGGATGAGTGGCAGTGCTGGCGGGGAGTTGGGGTGAGTGGCAGTGCTGGCGGGGAGTTGGGGTGAGTGGCAGTGCTGGCGGGGAGTTGGGGTGAGTGGCAGTGCTGGCGGGGAGTTGGGGTGAGTGGCAGTGCTGGCGGGGAGTTGGGATCAGTGGCAGTGCTGGCGGGGAGTTGGGATCAGTGGCAGTGCTGGCGGGGAGTTGGGATCAGTGGCAGTGCTGGCGGGGAGTTGGGATCAGTGGCAGTGCTGGCGGGGAGTTGGGATCAGTGGCAGTGCTGGCGGGGAGTTCTGATCAGCCAACTTAGGTGCTCTTAATCAAGGTCATCTGCTGATCTGAGAACTGTAGTGGGGACCTTTAATGGCAACCATAATCACAGGTAGTGTTACTCGCTGTGTCTCCGACTTTGTGGTGTCTTGTAGAAGTGACACCTATGCCGAAATCAGGAGATAGGGTCTCCTCCAGCCCCTCCCACTTCACATTCCTCACCAGTCAGCTGTCCTCTAGTCTCTGCACCCCAGCCATGCTGTAAACTGAATAGGCAGCTGCAAAGAGGCTGAGTGGGCGGCCGTGGGCTCAATGAACAGCCCAGCTGGGCGGCCACAGGCTCCAGGAACAGCCCCGCTGGGCGGCCGCAAAAAGGCTGGGAGAGCAGCGTGGGCTTCAGGAACAGCCCAGGATTTGGTGACCCCTGGCAAATCATCATTCGACCCCCGAGGGGGTCCCGACCCCCAGGTTGAGAACCACTGCCCTAGAGCAAGGGGTCTCAAACTGGCGGCCCTCCAGCTGTTGCAAAACTACAGCCCTTGAGAATAAATTGGTGGGTTTTGCAATTTTTTTATGTCACATTTTGTATTTGCGCAGCGGTTTTTCAAACGCAATTTTTAGGGCGGGAATACACTTTAAAATTTTAATGCAAAAAAACACAATTACCCAATTTTTTTGTAAAATATAAAAAGATATTACGCCGAGTAAATAGATAAAAAACATGTGACGCTTTAAAATACGCACGCCTGTGCAACGGTGACAAGCGGCGTAAATTTTACTATGCATAGGCGACGCTTTAAAAGCCTTTACAGGTTACCGCTTTAGATTTACAGAGGAGGTCTTGCTCCAGAATTACTGCCCATAATGTGAAGTTTGTGGTGATACCTCACATGTGTGGGACGTTCGCTGCTTGTGTGCGAGACTGACACACAGGTTCACCTTTGCGCAGGAGGACAGGGGCACTTTACTTTTTTTTTTTTTATTATTATTAATTTATTATTTTATTTTTACACTGTTGCTTTCATTTTATTTTTTTTAACACCTTTAATGCTGTCACGAGGAATGTAAAGATCCTTGTAATGACATTGGGCAGTGACAGGTACTCTTTATGATGGGATTTATAAGACCCCAAACCCTCCTCTGCATTCAAAACACCAAGAGCGGCATTTTTAAATGCTTTCAATATTTTTTTTTTTTTTTGCGATGGTTCCCTAGTAAACCGGAAGTGATGTCATGTCATTGCTTCCGGTTTACTGTTACGAACAGCCGTGCAAAGCCGAGATCAAAGCTTCTGTCAGCCTTCCTCTCTAGCTGAGACAAAATATGCAATCAAGGCTGGAAATGTACACATTTTAAATAGAGAAAATTACATAAAGCTTTTGAAACCAAGGAGCGAGGGACAGATTTCAATAAGGAAGTGACTGCTCTGGGCTTAGGGAGGAATAAGATAAAAGCAGTGGAGGCGACAGGACAAACTCTGCTGCCGTGTCTTATATCTCCCTGATAGTCTCTACTTTCTCCTTGACAGTTGCAGCCTGTGAACTTTAGCACTGTAAAGCTTCTGTCAGCCTTCCTCTCTAGCTGAGCCAAGACATACAATCAAGGTTGGAACTGTACATGTTTTAATTACAAAAAATGACATTGTTTTTGAAACCAAGGGTAGGGGGAGAGTTTTTGGTAAGGAAGTGACTGCTCTGGGCTTCGGGAGGAAGAAGATAAAAGCAGGGGAGGTGACAGGACAAACTCTGCTGCCAGGGAGACACAAATGAGTTAAACACCACCATGTGGTTATCCCTCCTTCACAATCCTTTCCTGCCTGTGGCATGGAATATCCCTCCATGACTCCTCCTACCCCCCCCCCCCCATCCCATAGTTGACCAAGGTCCTCTCTGTGCAGGGTACGCTATCGCTCTACACCAATGACAGCGGAGGGATCATCGATGACCTTATCGTCAACAACACCTCCGAAGGTCACCTCTACGTGGTGTCCAATGCCGGCTGTGCAGAGAAGGACTCCGCCCACATGAAGGTACTGCCCTGCCCCCTTTTATTTCCGACCACCTTATTATACAGTGACTGACCCCCATCTGTCCCCTCAGAACCGCCTGCTGGAGTTCAGAGCAGCCGGCCGGGACGTGGATCTGGAAAATGTTGACTTCGCTCTGTTGGCTCTGCAAGGTGACGTCACTGCAGGGAAGAATATAAAGTATGAGGGGTGACCCTCGTCCGGGGGAATTGCTGTGTATTGCAGCGTCCACACCACATAAATCATGTGGGAGAAATGGTGTCCCATCATTGGTGTCAGCGGGAGGAATAGTGCCCCGTCGTTGGTGTCAGCGGGAGGAATAGTGCCCCGTCGTTGGTGTCAGCGGGAGGAATAGTGCCCCATCGTTGGTGTCAGCGGGAGGAATAGTGCCCCTTCGTTGGTGTCAGCGGGAGGAATAGTGCCCCATCGTTGGTGTCAGCGGGAGGAATAGTGCCCCATCGTTGGTGTCAGCGGGAGGAATAGTGCCCCATCGTTGGTGTCAGCGGGAGGAATAGTGCCCCATCGTTGGTGTCAGCGGGAGGAATAGTGCCCCATCGTTGGTGTCAGCGGGAGGAATAGTGCCCCATCGTTGGTGTCAGCGGGAGGAATAGTGCCCCATCGTTGGTGTCAGCGGGAGGAATAGTGCCCCATCGTTGGTTGGTGTCAGTGGGAGGAATAGTGTCCCATTGATGGTGTCAGTGGGAGGAATAGTGTCACATTGTTGGTTGGTGTCAGTGGGAGGAATAGTGTCCCATTGATGGTGTCAGTGGGAGGAATAGTGTCCCATTGTTGGTGTCAGTGGGAGGAATAGTGTCCCATTGTTGGTGTCAGTGGGAGGAATAGTGTCCCATTGATGGTGTCAGTGGGAGGAATAGTGTCCAATGGTTGGTGTCAGTGGGAGGAATAGTGTCCCATTGTTGGTGTCAGTGGGAGGAATAGTGTCCCATTGATGGTGTCAGTGGGGAGAATTATGTCCCATTGCTAATAGTGCCCCAAGGGCCGGACAAAGGCAAGCAAAGGGCTGCAGTTTGGAGATCACTGTGCTAAAACAGTCCCTGGAAATCAGGAGAGCCAGGAGGTGGCGCTGTGTGGAGTTCTCCCTGAGCAGAATTACAATTTTTCCGGGGGGCCAGCAAATGTCGTTGTGATTGGAGTGTGTGGTGGGGCTCTCAGCATTCTCTTGTGTGCCACATAAGAATGTCACCAGGTCCAGGAGCATCCAACTGGGGGGGGGGGGGTCACTGCCCCGGGGGTGAGGGTGGTGTAATATGGGGGGGCGCTCTCGGGATGTGCATATCCCTGAACAAGGCAAAGGGGGAGTATCATGTCTTTTGGGTAGGTGGTACTGTCTGGGTCCCCTGGGGGGGGGGGGCGGGCTGTCAGGTAGTCTGTATGGGGCCCTATGATTTCTAATGGTGGCCCGGGTAGTCCGGACCGGTACTGGGGGCTGCCAGTGATTTGATCTCTCTTGTTACATTTCAGGTCCATCCACGGCTCAGGTTCTCCAGGCCGGACTCACCGACACTCTCTCCAAGCTGACGTTCATGAAGGGGGTGACTACCAGCGTGTTTGGCATCCCCGGCTGTAGAGTGACGCGGTGCGGGTACACCGGAGAGGACGGCGTGGAGGTACAGTGGGGGCGGAGTATAAAATAACATGGATGTGCTGTACAGTGGGGGAAAATAATAATTTGATCTCCTGCAGATTGTGTAAGTTTGCCCATTTACAAAGAAATGAAGGGTCTATAATTTTTATCATAGGTGTATTTTATATGATAGAGACAGAATATCAACCAAAATCCAGAAAAAACACACATGATACAAATGTTATAAATGGCGTTGCAGTTCAGTGAGTAAAATAAGTATTTGATCCCCAACCAACCAACAATAATCCCCCCCCCCCCCCCCACAGACTGGCTACAGGAGGGTCTCATGTGGCACACAGATTAGTCCTGTCAATGTAAGACGGTTCTCCTAACGACTCGTTATGTGTATAAAAGACACCTGTCCACAGAATCTCTTTCCTCCAATCACAGCTCACCATCATGGGGGAGACCAAAGAGCTGTCAGAGGACGTCGGGGAGAAGATTGGAGACCTGCACAAGGCTGGAATAGGCTAAAAGACCACCGGCAAGAAGCTTGGTGAGAAGGAGGGAACTGTTGGAGCGATTATTCTCAAATGGAAGAAATACAAAATAACCATCAATCGCCCTCGGTCTGGAGCTCCATGCAAGATTTCGCCTCATGGGGTGAGGATGGTCATGAGAAAAGTGAGGGATCCGCCCAGAACTACACGGGAGGAGGAGCTTGTGAATGATCTCAAGGCAGTTGGGACCACAGTCACCAAACACACCATTGGTAACACAATACACCGCCATGGATTGAAATCCTGCAGCCCCCGCAAGGTCCCCCTCCTCAAGAAGACACCTGTACCGGTCCGTCTGAAGTTTTCCAATGAACATCTAGATCAGTGGTTCTCAACTCCTGTCCTCAGGACCCACTAACAGGCCAGATTTTAAGTATTACCTTGGTGAGATGCAGACTAGAATACTGCAATCCCTGAGCAGCAAATTATATCACCTGTGATGCATTTCAGTTATCTTGCAAACCTGGCCTGTTGGTGGGCCCTGAGGACTGGAGTTGAGAACCACTGATCTAGATGATTCAGAGAAGGATTGGGAGAAAGTGCTGTGGTCAGAGGAGACCAAAATTCAGCTCTTTGGCATTAACTCGACACGCCGTGTTTGGAGGAAGAAAAATGGTGACTATGACCCTAAGAACACCATCACTGCAGTCACACGGAGGAGGAAACATGAGGCTTTGGGGCTGTTTCTCTCCTAAGGGTACAGGCTGACTTTGCCGCATTGAGGGGCCAATGAACGGGGCCACGTATTGTAAAATCTTGGATGAGAACCTTCTTCCCTCAGCCAGAACACTGATGATGGGTCTTCCAGCATGACAATGACCCAAAACATACCGCCAAGGCAACAAAGGAGTGGCTCAAGAAGAAGCACATTAAGGTCATGGAGTGGCCTAGCCAGTCTCCAGACCTTAATCCTATAGAAAATGTATGGAGGGAGCTGAAACTTCGAGTTGCCAAGCGACAGCCAAGAAACCTTCAGGATTTAGAGAAGATCTGTAAAGAAGAGAGGAGCAAAATCCCTCCTGAGATGTGTGCAAACCTGATCACCACCTACAAGAAACGTCTGACCTCTGTGCTTCCCAACAAGGATTTCTCCACCAACAACTAAGTCATGTTTTGCTTGAGGATCAAATACTTATTTTACTCACTGAACTGCAACTTCATTTATAACATTTGTATCCTGTGTGTTTTTTCTGGATTTTTGGTTGATATTCTGTCTCTATCTCTTAAAATACACATACCGTCTTTCCCCGAAAGTAAGACATCCCCCGAAAATAAGACCTACTTCCAGTTTTGCCTCTCGCTGTAATATGAGGCCCCCCCCCGAACATAAGGCCTCCCCGGAATATAAGGCCCCCGAAGCTACAGTAAAGCGTCTGACTCCTCTGGACCGTAGCGGTGGGCGCTGCCGCGCAGCACACGGATTGGCCGCAGTGCAGCCGGAGCTGTTCAGGCAGTGCAAGGTCTCTTTAAATCGGGCCACCGCCAGGACAAGCTGACGCCTTCTGCCACCTGCCACTTGCTCTGCCCTTATGGAGTCTGGCTGACTCACAATTAGACAGTGAGTGAGTGGCACGGGGCAGGAGTCGGGCATATTGTGTGGAATCTGGCCCTCACAATGTGTACCGTATTCTTCTTCATGGAAAAATAAGACATCCCCTGAAAATAAGACCTAGCGCATCTTTGGGAGCAAAAATTGATATAAGACACTGTCTTAATTTCGGGGAAATGGGGTATGATAAAAATTATAGACCCTTCGTCTATACCACCATGTTATTCGCTAGGGTCTTTGCTAAAAAAAAAAAAAAAAAAAAAAAAAAAAAATAGGTGTAAAGTTTGGGGGTTCTAAGTAATTTTCTAGCAAAAAAATGCTGATTTTAACTTGTAAGCAACAAGTGCCAGAAAAAAAACCTTGGGCATGAAGGGGGTTAATATCACTTTAAGAGTTAAGCTGCCTGTGGATGGTGCCAAGTCAGAAGGTGACCTTACTGGCCAGACAGACTGGGTCTAAAGAGGTATTTGAAACAGAGTGGTACTCATAAGAAGTAGCTTTTAAATGGTCGTTTTTTTTTAATTTTTTTTATTATCTGGTTGGAGTTTTCTTTTACCCTTTCTGATTGGTCTCTGCTGTCCCCGTGTCCCTCCAGATCTCGGTGCCCGGTGACAGAGCCGTGGAGCTGGCAGAGAAGCTGCTGCAGAGCCCGGAGGTGAAGTTGGCCGGTCTGGCGGCTCGGGACAGTCTGCGTCTGGAGGCCGGCCTCTGTCTGTACGGAAATGACATTGACGAGACCACCACCCCCGTGGAGGCCAGTCTGGTGTGGACACTAGGTGGGGGCAGGGTTGTGTATCTTAATGCATTTACAACATTGAAAGACAATTGATGTTTAGTTTTGTGGTGCCCCCTGAAGTAAGATTGTGTTCCAGGGGGAGGGAGTCCCTGGTAATGACCAGAACTAGTGTCCCCATAGGAAGATTTCCCCTCCATTCCTGTTCTGGTGACAACCCAAATTATTATTATTTTGTTTACATTTTCGGTGACCGTGGTCACCAGGAGAAATAGAGAGGGGGAATCTCCCCAACGGCGGACACAGACAGCAATAAAAAACCTGACAGGTGGTCTAATCCCTCTCCCCTCTATCCAAAACCAGAAAAAAACGTTTTGTCTTTTAGTTATACTTTGAGGAACTACATACCACTTATTTCTAGATCTCTTATTGAAACATTGTTACATTTTTTTGGACACATCTATATCACACTGATGAGGGCGCTTTAGCTCCCGCTGGCACCCGCGATGGTAGGGGGGGCACTTTTCCTCCCGCAGAGAATTGCGATGGGAGGGGGGGTGCTTTTCCTCCCGCGGACACCCACAACTTCGGGGGGGGGCGCTTTTCCTTCCACGGACACCCATGACTGGGGGGGGGGGGGTTGCGCTTTTTCTCCCACAGACACTCACGACGAGGTGGTTGCGCTTTTTTTTTTTTTTTTTTTTTTTTTTTTTGTGTCCGAATGGCACGTGATTCCCCCCACCGCTCTTATGTTTGTGTATAGAAAGAGAAAAGCGCCATCAAGTGCCAGTTTGTTAAAACTCGCATTAAGTACGTCCTGTCCCGGTCCTGCTGATAGCAAATCACGGCCGCTGTAGGTGCTCACAGAGCTGGAGGAGATGCAGAGACGGTCCGCCCCCCTAAAGCTGACATCACTTCCGCCCTATACCCACCGAGGTCCCGGAACTTCTCCTCCAGCCCGGTGAGCACCTCCAGAGGCCGTGATTTGCTATCATCGGTGGGACCGGGACACCTATAAAGATTTTGCATTTGGCCAGATATGTACTGTGCGTTCTAACATTTTTATCCGCCTCCCACCTGCTGTATAGACAAATGACAGCAGGCGGGATCACCTCTTCTTCTGGTCCGACATCATATGACGTCACCCAGTCTCGCCGCGATCACGGGTGCGCTGTGTCCCTGATGTCACTCTGTGCCCATAAGTGATGCCAGATTGTGCCCATCATAGCCACTTATCATTGTCCATCAGTGCCCATCGTAGCTGCCTATCTGTGCCACTTATTGTCCATCAGTGCCCATCGTAGCCGCCTATCTGTGCCACCTATCATTGTCCATCAGTGCCCATCGTAGCCGCCTATCTGTGCCACCTATCATTGTCCATCAGTGCCCATCGTAGCCGCCTATCTGTGCCACCTATCATTGTCCATCAGCGCCCATCGTAGCTGCCTATCTGTGCCACCTATCATTGTCCATCAGTGCCCATCATAGCCGCCTATCTGTGCCACCTATCATTGTCCATCAGTGCTGCATATCTGTGCCACCTATCAGTGCTGCATATTATTGCCTCCTTATCAGTGCCGCCTCATCAGCACAATTTTCTGAAAGAAACTAAAACTTTTTTTATTATTTTTGACGTTCTTTTTCCTTTTTTTTTTTTTTTTTTAGCAAAAAATAAAGCCAGTGGTGATTAACCACTTCAATACCGGACACTTACCCCCCTTCCTGCCCAAGCCAATTTTCAGCTTTCAGCGCTGTCGCACTTTGAATGACAATTGCGCGGTCACGCTACATTGTACCCAAACAGAATTTTTATCATTTTGTTCCCACAAATAGAGCTTTCTTTTGGTGGTATTTGATCACCTCTGCAGTTTTTATTTTTTGCTAAACAAATAAAAAAAAGACAGAATTTTTTTGAAAAAAACGTTTTTTTCTTTTGTTTCCGTTATAAATTGTTGTAAATAAGTATGTTTTCTCCTTCGCTGAAGGGCACTGATAAGGTGGCACTGGTGGGCACCGATAGGCGACACTGGGCACTAAAAGGCTGCACTGATGGGTACTTATGAGTGGCACTGATAGGCATCCCTTGTGGCACTGGCAGGCATTGTGGATGGGCACTGATTGGCAACTGCCTGGGCACAGATTGTCATCTCCCTGGTGGTCTAGGTGACATACCTGGTGGTCCAGTGTGGTGGCCCATTCCTGCATCCTGGTGGTCCTGGGAGGGCATCCGAGGGGATCAGCACGGCCCCCCCCCCCCCCTCTCCCTGTCAGGAGAGCAGCCGATCTACTCTCCTCTACTCGCATCTGTCAGACGCGTGTGAGGAAAAGCCGATCAACGGCTCTTCCTGTTTACATCGTGATCAGCCGTGATTGGACACGGCTGATCACATGGTAAAGAGCCTCCGTCGGAGGCTCTTTACCGAGATCGGTGTGTCAGACTGACACAGCGCATTACCGATCACCGCGATGCGCTCCCCCACACGGGCGCGTGGCGGCTGTTATCCTGCTGGACGTCGTATGACGTCCAGTCAGGATAACGCAACCACCGCCCGGCCGTCATTCTGCTATAGGCCGGGCAGGAAGTGGTTAAATACCATCAAAAGAAAGTTCTATTTGTGTGGGGAAAAAAAATGCAAAAAATTTCATTTGGGTACAGCGTTACATGACCGCACAATTGTCATTCAAAGTGCGACAGCGCTGAAAGCTGAAAATTGGCCTGGGCAGGAAGGGGGTGAATGTGGCCGGTATTGAAGTGGTTAATAAACTGCCCACTAGATGGTGCTTTTTCCCTTTCTATACACACACAGGAGCAGTGGGGGGAAGTCGCATGCGATTCTTTGCAATGCGATTTGCGCCAATGTTTTTGTATTGATGCAACTCGTACCGCAAAGAATCGGCAAGTACCTGGCTGAAAGTATCGGTACTCCTACTCGCCGATTAATAAAAATAAAACGGTATCGGTGCATCCCTAGTTTTAACCCTCCCTCACTCTATCCAAATGGGGGGAAAAAAGTTTTGCGTTTTTAGCTCCACTTTATTTATGTTTCCATTTTGGAGTTTTATAGAAGTTTATTTTTCTATCCCTCGACCTCTAAGCTCTACATCTCTGAGCATTTGTGTTACTTTGTTATTACAGAGATGCCTTTTGTACAGGTAATCTATAGATGGAGGAGAGCGGGGAATTGGCTTCCATACCATAACTTCCAGCTCTGTGATTTCTGCAGGTAAACGACGCAGAGCCGCCATGGATTTCCCCGGAGCCTCGGTCATCGTGCCTCAGATTAAGGGAAAGGTGAATCGGAAGCGCGTGGGACTGACCTCCACGGGGCCTCCCGTCCGCCAACACACGTCGATACTGAACACGGAGGGGCGCGTCATCGGTGAGTGCCGCCATCTGTTCCTATGTGTCGGGGGGGCCCCGTCCCTTCTGAAATACCTTGTACCGCATTCATTTACATACAGCTTATGGATTTTAAAGTGGATGTTAACCCTTCCATATACCCAGTGAAGTGACTGGCCTCAGGTGATAACAAATCCACCTAAATAAGTTGTACCTTTTTATCTGCAGTCTTCTCCTCTCTACATCCATTCAAAGCCCAGAATTTATATAGCTTGTTTTAGCTTCCAGAAAGCAGGGGTCGAGGAGCTAACGTTACACTTTGCAGAGCTCAGAGCCCCACTGGAACAGAGCTGAGGCTGTCAATCACAGGCTGTGTGCTGGAGCTTAATCCCTGTCACCTTTTTTTTCTCTTGGCGTCAGGAAATTTGTCAGAAGTGACTCATGCTGATAGCAGAGGAAGGAAGCAGCAGACAGAAATGACACTTGGTGCTCTGGACTGAGACAAGTACACACTATAGAGGGATGTGCTTTGTTAAATTTTTTATGTCTGAGGATTACAATTACTTTAATAGCTTACTGGATCTGGAGTATATTCACTTAACCAACCATATGGTTAAGAGGATGGTGAAACGACTCCATACTGATAATGCTGGGACAAGGTCACCCATTGCTCAAGGCAAAGGTTCCAAACTTGGGGGTATTTCCAGGAAAGGAGAGTGCTTGAGGTGGAAGGTAGTAGGGATCGTCCGATAACGTTTTTTTTCGGTGCCGATACGATACCCACCTCTCAGGCCAATAGCCAATATTTGGGGCCGATATTCTATACATTTAAAAAAAAAAATTTTACACTGACCTTTTACATTTTTTATTTTTATTTTCTTTGTATCACTTTTATTGCTGTCACAAGGAATGTAAACATCCCTTGTGACAGTAATAGGCAGTGACAGGTACTCTTTACCTGTCACTGACCCTAAAAGACCCCAAACCCCTCATCTGCACTTAAAAAGTATTCAAAACGCCAAGATCAGCGTTTTTGAATACTTAAAAAAAAATTAACACTGGCGCCTTTAAGATGCCAGTAATCCGGGAAGTGATGTCATGAAATCGCTTCCGGATTACTAGATCCGAGACCTGAATGAAGCATCGGCTTTGTTCGGGTCTTCGGCCAGCCGGCGGTAGGGTAACCACATTTCCAAACTGCCTTTCAGGGACACACCCCCTCTCTCACCTACCCCAAAAAAAGATGGGGGGGGGGCAGGGGGAAATGTAGTCTCGGGGTTGATGGGGAATTTGTTTGGAGGCGATATTTGTCAGGTGAATGTGCCACTTGCCACCAGATACAGTGCCGCTTGCCACCCATAGCCTGCCACCATATGCAGTGCTGCTGTCACTCCCACTGCATGAGCCACATGCTTAGTGATGCCACTCCTTTCCTTCTATCTGGAGAGTGAAGATTACTCCAGTCCCTGCTGCTTGCCGCTGGGTGCCGTAGAAGGAGGAGGTGCCGAGGTGGGTGGGGACAGCAGTGCTGCACTAGGCGCAGACCTCACTCCCGGTCTCACTGTCTGAGAGTAAATTGTCACTGGTTGCAAGATGCCAGGCAGCGCTGGCCCTAGCAACCAGTTCTGGAAATGTAATTGGTAGGCGGTGGCTCTGTCCTCTATTTCATTCCGGGACATTGTATTGTCCCGGAATGAAGGTGCCCGGGACCCAGGACAGACATGTCAATTGCGGGACAGTCCCGGTCAATCCGGGACACGTGGGCACCCTAGCCGGCGGACGTGCCGGCTGGTTGCTCAGGTGTCCCGCTGGGACAGGAGGGCCGAGTGAGTGGGGGGGGGGGGGCAGGGCGGCAACGTCCCCACCCGCTGCTTGTAATAACAGGCATCACCCCGGTAAAACCCCTTGAAGAAATATCGGTAATATCGGTCAGTTTTGAGACTGATACCGATACTTCTAAAAAAAAGTGTGAATATCGGCCTATCCCTAGAAGGTTGATGTGACCTGGGGGGGGGGGGCAGGGTGGTGAGGGGTGCATAGCACAGAGGTAGTGTAATGCAATAAGGTGGGGGGGGGGAGAAGGGTAGGAGGGAGGCTAGAAGGGGGCGGGGGGCTAGAAGGGGGGTAGAATGGAGGTGGAATGAGGAGGAGGGGTTTGAGTTTGCAGGTGCTGTGATCTGGAAGGTATGGTAGTTGGCGCAGAGAGTTGGTGACCAGAGAGAGTTGGGTCGGCGTTACTGTGAATGGAGGAGAGAAGGTGAGGTGGTATAGGGGGAATTAAGGTGGCAGGGATTTGCTGTGACTAGGAGGGGGGGTGGACTGACATGAAAGTGAGTTGGAGGGTGGTGTTGTGACCAGGGGACTAAACCCAGTGTTTCTTTTAACTCCAGTCCTCAAGGCGCCCCAACAGGTCATGTTTTCAGGATTTCCCTCACATGAAACGGCAGTGGTAATTACTAAGGCAGTAAAACTGATCAAATCACCTGTGCAAAATAATGGAAATCCTAAAAACATGACCTGTTGGGGCGCCTTGAGGACTTGAGTTGAGAAGCACTGTCTTAACCAATGGTGTCCTCAGCTTCTAGCAGAGGTCTATTCTGCTCACCAGGCTCCTGACTCAAGGAGCTCCGGATCTGACGCTGCTGATCCAGCTTCTTGCAGAGGATGGCAGCAAAGCCAAAACCCTCTTCTGCAGTAATCAGTGGCGCTGGTCAGCCTGAACCAGCCGCAGAGCCTACTCCCGTCCCACCTGCTGTGATATCCCTCCCTGCACTGTGGCTGAAGTGAAAGATTGGTGTTCAGTGCAGCTGTTTGTGGAGCCGGCGGTGACGGTGTGCTGACACGACGGCAGAGCTGTCAGCACACCTCCATCAGGTAACTTGCTTGCAGCAGACTCCAGCAACGAAATGTCTTTAGGTACATAGAACTTCTCTTTCCACAGTTCAGGGACTGATATTGCATCAGGCAGCCTGCTGGGGGGGGGGGGGGGGGGGTTGGGGTGTGCTAGGCTGCTTGTCCAGGGTCCAGCGGGCATTAAATAGAATTGCAGGAGGGCGTGGTCGATTTGTTGCCATCCTTTTTGGGGAGCAAGATCAGCCGTGTCAGATCGGGGGTGAGGAGCACTGGTACCAGGTTCACCTTGTGTTGCTGTAATGTAATGAGAGTTCAATTCGGCACAGTGGCGCCCCCTATCCACACAGGGAAACAATGCACCCAGGGCACGTGCCCCCTTCTGCCGCCCCTGCAGACTGGTCAGAGTTTACATCATAGATAAGATATCTCACCAGCACACCAACAAGCTTGTTTCAAAGTGCAAAGCTTTTCTTTATTGCATGATCACATAGACAATGTTTCAGTACCACTTAGGGACCCTTCATCAGGCACATACTTGATAAAGGGTTCCTGTGTGGTCCTGTAACGTTGAGCTTTTTTTCTGGATCTGGAGATATCAAAGAAACATTTTGTCCCAACTAGCGGCTGAGATTCTAATGTATGGCGTCCATAGTGGGACATCACCTGGCCCAGTAAAGTCCCCCTCCGCTTCATAATAAGGGATTTGAGGTAACAGGTCCTCTTTTAAGGTGTTGGGCTTTCCAGGATGTAACGTTTTGGTGGTGGTTGTGAAATCTGATTTGTGTCAGAAAATGAAAAGTGAATTTGCCATTAAAACACGGAGACGTTCCATCAGCTGCTAGAGTGCTGACTTGTCACATTCCCACCCACAGGAGAAGTGACCAGCGGCTGCCCTTCCCCCTCCTTGAAGCTGAACGTGGCGATGGGCTACGTAGAGCCAGAATACGCCAAGGCGGGCACAGCGCTGCGTTTGGAAGTCCGGAAGAAGCTTGTTGATGGTGTGACCAGCAAAACGCCCTTCGTGCCGACCAAATACTACAATGTGAAGTGAAAGTGAAGCAACCCAGAAAATGTCACTGCCACCTAAATCTGGTGATGCCCATGTGTGGGGCTTATGTCAAAGAGCAGCCAATCAGAACTCGTCTTTCACTGATCTTCCTGATGTACATTGGTGGAAGATGAGAAGCAGCTGCTCTACATGAGCCTTTCTGTCATATCCTCTCTCCCAGATCCAGCCATTGTTTCTGTACCCATCTGTGCCTCCCATACCCAGCCATGTTTCTCCTACCCAGCTCTACCTCCCATACCCAGCCATAGTTGTTGCACCCCACTGTGCTGCCGATACCCCGCCATGCCTCCTGTACCCAGCTATGCTTCCCATTACTGGCTGTGCAACCTGTACCCAGCTGTGCCTTCCATACCTGGCCATGATTTCTGGAGCTGTTTGTGGCAGCCATGTTCCCCATACCCAGCTGTGGCTTCTGTACCCAACCATGCATCTCATACTCAGCCGTTCCGTCTGTACCCAGCTGTGCCTTCTGTACCCAGCCATGCCCCCCCTACCTACCCAGCTGTGACTTCTATACCCAACCATGCTTCTCATACCCAGCCATTCCCCTATACCCACCCGTGACTACTGTACCCAACCATGCTTCTGTACCCAACCATGCTTCCCATACCCAGCTTTGGCTTCTGTACCCAACCATGCTTCCCATGCCCAGCTGTGGCTTCTGTACCCAGCCATACCCCCCATACCCAGCTGTGACTTCTGTACCCAACCATGCTTCCCATACCCAGCTGTGGCTTCTGTACTCAGCCATGCCCCCCATACCCAGGCATTTCTACCATGCCCCCAACCATGTTTTCAGTACCCATCCATGCCCAGCTGCAAGTCCTGTTTTCAGCCATGTCCCAGAACCCAGCTGTGCCCCCTCCTCTCCCATCCTGCCGAGACTAAAATCATGAAAGCAATACGTTTCCTAGTGTCCCCAGCTCAGGGATTGCCACCTCTCAGGAAGTATTGTGTCCATGTGCCAAAAACTTCCCAATTCCCCCCCCCCAACCCAAAGCTGCCCCAAATAATGAACTCTTCTTAACATAGCACTTTGTTACTAATGTCAGATTTTCTGTATTTTTGTATTGTGGTAGATATACATCATCAATGATGACACTGGACTCCCAGACTCGGCACAGAGCCCCGTAGAAGATTGGGGGTTAAAGGGCCAGTAATGAACCAAACATGATATTGGGTCACCTCCATCTGCAGCGGCACAGGAAGAGAGATGTCTGACATTGGTGGAGCTCTGCAGTCTGAGCCGCCACTGGAGGTAACACAATGCAGCAAAATTACCATTTTCTGTTTACTGGCCCTTTAAAATTATCTTCCCCGATGAACACCCCAGCAGAAAAGAATCGTCACAACTACCTCACAATATGGACACTGAGCCACCATCATCCGCCGAGGGACCAGATCGGGAGGGAAGGATTTCCTGGTCGCACAGGGGGTCCCCGCTTCCTACGTTCTCTGTCCCGGGCTCTGGGAATCTCTTACTGATTAATGACTAATTGCTGCTCTTTTCTAATTTGTAGATCGTCATTTTGTAGCCTAATAAAGATGAGAACGTTGTGTGATCTCTTCTTGACATTTATATCCCAACCGCACAGGATGAGGATCTACTGACCCTACAATCTTCATAGGAAGGATTGGATCCTCTGATTGGTTTGTTGCTGTCTGTGTCCCTGTTAGGGAGATGTCCCGTGTCACTTTCACCCTGACAGGGAGTGAGGGGGGGGGGGGGGGATGTTACAGACCGCAATAAAACACCACAAAGGTTCTAACCCTTCCTCCATTCAAAATGTTTTGGTTCAAGGTACATTTTAACCCTTTTTGCTGCCAGAGACGTTTTTTGGCCTTTTAAATAAAACAAATGTAGGCCTGAAGATTACTTAAATCCCCCAAAACATGATATATTTTTTGAAAGACCCTGGAGAATAAAATAGTGGTTCCAATTTTTTATGTCACACTATATTAGTGCAACAAGCACACAATTTCAGTAGTAGGGCACACAAGCTCAATCCATTACCCTGTTTTTGGTAAAATATAAAGGATGAGGTTGGGCCGAGTAAATAGATACCGAACATGTCGAGCCTTAAAGTGGAGCTCCACTCTAAAGTGGAAATTCCGCTCATCGGAACCCTCCCCCCCCCCCCCCTCCGGTGTCACTTTTGGCACCTTTCAGGGGGGAGGGGGTGCAGATACCTGTCTAAGACAGGTATTTGCACCCACTTCTGGGAGTCCTCTCTGCGGGTAGTACGTCATTTCCCGCAGAATACCCCTTGCGTTCTGGGAACGGTGACCAGTGAGAACGGGGCAGCACGACTCGCACATGCGCCGTAGGGAACAGAGCAGTGAAGCCGCAACGCTTCACTTCCTGGTTCCCTCACCAAGGATGGCGGTGGGGGCAGCAGAGTGACGAGCAATCACTCGTCTTCTACTGCTGACATCGCTGGACTCCAGGACAGGTAAGTGTCCTAATATTAAAAGTCAGCAGCTGCAGTATTTGTAGCTGCTGGCTTTTAATATTTTTTTTTTTCGGCGGAGCTCCACTTTAAAGTGGTTCTAAGGGCGGAATTTTTTTTTTTACCTTGGAGCAGGGATATGCAATTAGCGGTCCTCCAGCTGTTGCAAAACTACACGTCCCATCATGCCTCTGCCTCTGGGTGTCATGCTTGTGGCTGTCAGGGTCTTGCTATGCCTCATGGGACGTGTAGTTCTTCAACAGCTGGAGGTCTGCTAATTGCATATCCCTGCCTTAGAGGAACTGCAGTCTGCTCACATAATTTGTAATAAAAACACCTTTGCCATTCTGAAGCTTCCCGCCAACCACTTTGCATATTATTTTTTATATATTTATATATATATACACACACACACACTGATTCTGTACTTGCCAAATATGCTGCAGAAATCTCCCTCCACTAAGCTACGAAAAACCAGGAAGTGCACAGGATGTGATGTAAGGGGTTATTAGCTGACACTAACGCGGTAAAAACACATAGGTGTTAGCGCTAACGTGGTAATAACGCTAATCGTTTTTAGCGTGGTATTGCAATGCCTCAGTGTGAAAGGGGCCTAAGGGAGAAATCAGGGAGGGGTGTGAGTAGGAGATTTTTATCACTTGGTATGGAAAAAGATGAGATTACTCCCCCATTTAATTAACTTTTAGTTGGGTACACTGTGCAGTTTTTGTTTTTTTTGAGGGAGGGGGGGGGGGGGGGTGTCCCACAAGGTATCACTAAGAGAGATCACAAGGTTAATAGGGAGAGATTCTAGGAGATTGTTACCACTTGATTTGGGAAAATACTTTATTTTTTTGGGGGGGGGTGGGGGGGTTCCACAATGGCTCACTAAGGGGGACCATGAGGTTAATAGAGGGATTCATTGATTATATTGTGCACATTGGTCCCTCCCTCTTTTTTCTTTTCTCCCCCATATCTCGGGTTGGAGGCAGAAATAATAACTTTCTGAGATATATATGAGTGGAAATATGACTAGAAATTAAAACCATTATATATCGCCAACAAATTTAGGTTTAAAGATATGTTTTCCCTTGCCCCCCCTTTTTTTTTTCTATACCCTCATCGGAATGTTAAAATTCTTTACTTTGGGTAAAAGGTATAATAATTATTTTTACTAAGCTCTATCAATGGATAAGTATAAGTTGATTATTGGATGTAAAGTATATAGTTACAAGGATTGGAGAGGTTTCTGGTGTTTCTTTCTCTTTATCCTCCGGGAGGGGCTGGAGGAGAGAACTGGTCGTGCTTAATCTCTTTGGTCGTGCTTAATCACTTCCCCCAAATAGGCCAGCACCCATATGGTATAGACGAAGCAGGTTGAGTGCATAAAGCAAAATTGCTTTGATATCCCTTGTTGAGGCTGTAATCTAACAGCCACTACAAGAGGATATAGTTAGGTGTTTGTGTGTGTCTTATATTTGCGTGTGCTTTTTTTTTTTTTTTTTCCTTTTCTATCCTCCTCCTCCTTTTGCGTCCCATCTCCCTCTCTACCCCCGGGATTTGATAAAATAAGATGGGGATGGATTCCCTAACTCTACTATCCCTTAATGTCAGGGTACTGAATACACCAGAGAAGCGACGTATACTACTCCAGGACCTGAAAAAGGTCAAGGGTAAATATAGCATTCCTACAGGAAACACACTTCAGGGATAACAGCATACCCTTGCTTAGAAATAGGGACTTTCCGTTGGTATACCATGCTGCCAACCCAGTCGCTAAGTCAAGTGGGGCATCTATCCTTATTTCACGTAAGATCCCCTGGGTAGAGATGTGAAGGCCCGGGAAAAAAAAAACGGAAAAATTCGAAAAAAAAAAAAAAAAAATTCCTGAAGGCTTTTTTGTTTTGTTCCAAAAAATGTAAAAAAAGAAAAAAAAAATTGTGGAATATTTTAACATGATGAATAAAATATTTTAAAACAGGTTGTTCAAATATTTTGCAAATCATTTCTAAAAAAAAATGTATATCAGATTATTCTAATTTCTGTGCACTGAGTGAGGACAAGCAAGTCCTAGGTAACAAACTGAACCCTCCAATGCAAGAACAGTACGCATTTCTTCCTTTAGGAGGTGCTGTTCTGCTATTGTAACAAGAAAAAAGTTTGTTTTGCTTTTGCATGTTAGTGGGTGTGTTTAGTTTGTTCCGTCCTCTTCACTGGGCCTCAAAAGCATTGGAAGAAAATACAGAGCAACAAAAAGGACCTGAAAGTATATACTAAATTAAAAAAGTTAAGAGTTTACATTTATCGGATTCTGAAACCAGAAAACTGAATCATTTAGCTACATTAGTTTATCTTTCTAAACTTTTGTGTAAATAATAATTTAATTACCAGTAATCTGGTTCTTCCCCCACCCCCACACACAACCATAGATTAGTGTCTTCTTGCAAAGTAATCATTTTTTTCTTGTTTTTATTTCCTACTACCCTCAGAAAAATGGTGAGACCAACATCTAGCATATGGAGGCATTTTCACATTACAAGTTCTTCTGAAAAGAAAAATGTGATTTGCAAATATTGTCAGATGAAATGTGCATTTCCAAATGCTACCAGGATGACAAAACACATTCTTGTGTAGCGATACCCCCAGCTAAGAGAGCCACTGGTATGATTTTCGGGCCTGTAACACACCGTTGTCAACCCCCAGCAATTGGCTCTACCCTCCCTTGGCACAGCTAGTAGGGGATGATAGGATTGTGAGGCCTGCAGTTTTAGGCAACACAATCCAGCAACAAAAACATACACAGTGATATAGGGGACACTGACCGTTTCTTCTGCACAGTAATAACACCAACAACTAGTCTGCCTAATCCTGGTACTTTTACTGAAGGAAATGATTAAACAGATTAAAACAGTACACTTTAGTATATGCAGAGCCCTGCAATAAAAGGTGTTCAGCAATAGACAGATATACAATCCTGTACAAAGATAACTAACAGACCCCCTTGCAGCTCTCCTCCCTCATGGGCAAGATGGCGCCCAGAAATGTCTACACTGATAAGTCAGGCCTGACTGTAACTATGTGTAAGTTCCGTAGAGCAGAATCTTCGCTAGCAAATGGTGGTGCACTTTTGAAGACAAAATTGTAATCCACAGGAATAAAGGTTGACAAACTTGGTGAACAAGGATAAAGTCACTAATGCTACTCAATGCACTGTCCCTCCAGTGTGCGTATGCAAACTCTAATGGGTGAGTCCCGAACAAACACTGGGCCTAGAGGTCCTGCACTAATCTCTGAGCAGGTGCTCTCTCACCCAACCGGACCAGTCCACGTCCGTATCTTCCGTTGCTGTGTCTCGGTGCACAGGTTCCACGACACTCGGGTCTTCGGTCCTCCTGGAAGTAGTAGGTGGGTAGCAGGATGCGACGTGCTTCAGGCTCCTTGGTGGAAACGGAAGGCTCTTTGGAAACACAGGGCCTAGGCTTCAGGCCCTGTCCGGAACAACAGACTCAGCACAGAGTTCCACTTGCTGGGCGGGTGATGTCCAAAGAGACCGTACTCCGGTCGGCCCCCCCGGTTAAATAGCCCACCCCAGCAGTCCTTGCGCGGGGCAATGCACTCTGGGTATGGTAGTCTCTGGGTTCGTCAAGCAACACCCCGCTACACTTGTATATAACAAGTGTCCTGTAGATATTAAAACATCCTTCATAGATTGAAGTGAAGAGGACAACAATGATGACAATTGCACATAGTTTTTCTCAACGTTCTCGTAACAGAATGACCTTCAATCTTAAAAAGACAAAAAAGTGCCAATGTAGCATTTTTTCAGTTTTTCCAAAAATTTCAGTCCCCCCCCCCCCCAAAAAAAAACGGGTTTTTTCCGAGCTTCAAAATTTCCGGAAATTTTACATCTCTACCCCTGGGTCCATATGGATTCTCTAGTGGACACCGGGGGGACAATACCTTTTTCTTAAAGTTAAGATTAGGGAGATGGAAGCAACGCTGGCATCCTTCAATACCCCTAATGTACAACAGGATTCCTTTTTTAGAAATACCCTAGACAAACTTGAGGAGTTTAAGGAGGGCCAGCTGATCTTAGGAGGGCTTAATATGCCCTTCATTACCTAGGGAGGATACTTCCATAGGTACTTCGTTAGTTCTGCCAGGTTCAAGGAAACGGATTACTCGGACACTCCAGGGAGCAAGATAGATAGATGTGTAGCGCCTCTTACATTCGGGGGAAAGAGATTACTCTTACTACTCGCCATCACATAAGTCATATTCACGTATTGACTTTTTCTTTATACCTCACTGTCAATTGCACTTAGTGGCAGAAGCCACTATTGGGGCAATAACTTGGTCAGATCACGCACCAATTCTTTTAAAGTACAATATGTCGGGGAGTCGAGGCATTGGTCCCGCGACATGGAATTCTGTTACAAGACTCCGTGGTGATGGAAGATGTTCTTAAAGAGGTGACATGTTATTTTCAGGTTAATGATACCCCCAAAGGTACCCCTGGAGTGATTTGGGAAGCCCATAAGGCAGTGATTCGGGGAATATTGATAAAACACGGGGCCAGAATTAAGCGAGAGAGGGAGGCAAAGTTAACATTCTTGTTAAGAAATATACATTGATTAGAATCATTGCATAAACATGCTCTCTCCCCAGACGTGGAACAGGACCTCCTGACTGCTCGTAGACACCCGTCACAGAATTACTGTTTACGAGTCCGGCAAAAAATGTGGCAAACTACTGGCTAGAACTCTGAAGGAACAACAGGCGATGACCTATGTACCAACGATCACAGGGGTGGAAGGGAAAAAGCTTACATTGCCTAAACAAATTGCTCAAAGATTTGGAGAATATTATTCTTCCCTTCATAATTTACAATTAGACCCCCCGACACAGTCAGGAATAGACAGCTATTTAGCGTCTGTCTGGAATGCCTGGTCTAACGTCTTTAGCACAACAGGAACTGGAAATACCAATTACACTAGAGGAGGTACAGGAGGCAGTGAATGGGGCGAAAGTGGGTAAGGCACCTGGCCCAGATGGCTTTACAGCTCAATATTACCAACACTTCCTGCCTATACTAGGACCTTATCTTGTGAAGATGTATAATGGCCTTGGTGACCGGAGTCCATTTCCTCTGGAGTCTCTCAAGGCCCTTATAACGGTGATCCCTAAGGAGGGTAAACGCAGATTTGAATTTTTTTTGCAAAAATCCTTGCGACTCGGCTGCAGCGGCAACTGCCTTCTCTGATTCACCCGGACCAAGTAGGGTTTGTCCCACCACTAGAAGCACGGGACAATACTACTAAGGTCTTGAATTTAATACATGTAGCTAACTTATTTAAGCTTCCGTGTGTTTCTTGGGATGGATGCAGAGAAGGCTTTTGATCGGGTTAATTGGCAGTTTATTTTTTCGGTTCTGCAAAATATACGGGTGGGAGAAAATATGCTCCGATGGTTCTCAAGTATTTATGCCCTACCAAGTGCTCAGGTAAATGTAAATGGAGTCTTTTCCCCCTCCTTTGGGATCACCAATGGGACCAGGCAGGGCTAACCACTGTCACCCTCCTTTTCGCACCCTCTTTGGAACCTCTTTGCAGGATTCGATTAAATCAAGAGATCCAGGGACAGACAGTTGAAAGAACCCACAGTATAAGATCTCGGCCTATGCTGCTGATATGCTCTTTTCATTGACTAACCCAATGATATCCCTTCCTAATGACCCGTACACACGATCCGAATATCGTACGAAAAATGTTGTCCGAGGAAGAATCGTACAATAATCGGATCGTTAGTACAGAGCTTCCGAGAGCCAATCATGACAGTTCATCCGATATTATTTTATCGGACATGCACGAAAATTTTCCTCGTACGATTTTCGTTTAGTCAGTACAGTTGTCGTCCGAAAATACAATACAAATACATTACAACACATGACATCACTTCTGATTTTTTTTTTTTTCTGCCGTACGAGAATTTTCATGACTTTAATTTCTACTTGTGACTAATAAGCGGAAAAAGTCGTACGATATTCGGATCGTGTGTACGGGGCATTACCTTTATTCTGAAATGAAGAGATATGGCTCCTTGTCGTATTTTAAAGGGGAGTTCCAGCCTTTTTTTATGTTTATTAAAAGTCAGCACCTACAAAAAGTGTAGCTGCTGGCTTTTAATAAACATACACTTACCTGTTCCACTGTCCAGCGACGCCCGGAGCTCCGCTCCTCTCCCCCCCCCCCTTCTCCGCCGGTGCCTCCATTCATAGTGTGGGCACCCGGCCGTGACAGCTTTCGGCTTCACGGCCGGGCACTCACTGCGCATGTGCGAACGGCGCAGTGCTCTCTGAGTGGACAGGCGATTGCCTGGGACCTGTCACGTCCCAGGTGATCGCCTACAGGAAGGGGCCGCCAAAAGGCGAAATGACTAATCGCCTAGGCGGCCCCAGGGCGGAAGGAGGAAGTCCCACTCCTACTGAAGCCCCCACTCCCCCCCGCAAAAAAATGACATGCCAAATGTGACATGTAAGGGGGCGAGGAGTGGATTAAGCGGAAATTCCAAATTTGGGTGGAACTCCGCTTTAAGATCAATCTAACAAAGTCAAAGGCCATGGGAATCGCAATGCCTAAAGATATGCTGAGTATTGAAATGCCCTGAATTACTTAGGTACTCATATCCCAGCAGACCTCTCACATACGTTTGATCTTAATTTTCCACCACTCCTACAAAGGGTACGGAGTCTCTTGGAGAGGTGGCACAAGGGATTCCATTCCTGGTTTGGAAGAGGTAATATACTCAAAATGAATATTCTACCAAAGTTTCTATACTTATTTCAGGCATTACCAGTTGCTATCCCTAGGCAATATTTTAAACAGATCGCTACACTCTTATCTGGGCACAGAAAAATCCAAGGATCAGAAGATCCTTGTTGACCCTTCCTAGACATAATACGGCGGGCTGGCCATACCTGACGTATATAAATACTATCAAGCAGCCATACTGAGTCTAATAATTGACTGGTGCCGACATGGATACCTAAAGATATGGCCGAACTTGGAGCAAGCACAGAGTAGGGCTCTATTACATAGAGCACCTTGGTGCTTTAGGGAACTCTCACCTATGGTTAAGACACACCCATTTATAGGCCCTACAATAAGAATGTGTTACGGAATCATTTCCAAAGGGAAGCTTTCAACATTAGAGTCCCCTTTATTCCCCATACTGGGGAATCCACAGTTTGCACCAGGACTGCGGAAGGAGGTCTTTTTGGGTATTACTAGAACAAGGGCTACATCAGGCTTCTCATTTTTTTAGAGGCAGGATCGTGGCCCACCTGGCAAATGTTGACATCTAGCTCTAATTTATACCAACTAGATTTCTGGCGTGCGGCACAACTGAGACATTTTTTGCAGACCCTACCTTCGCCCGGTAATTTCGCGCGGAAGTTAACGATATTTGAAGAATATTGTAACGAGAAAGGTTTATTCTCCCATGCTCTCTCGAAGATGTAGGACTTTCTGGTCAGACCTTCAGAAGATTTCCAATTGCCATTCCTAAGTAAATGGGAATTGGAACTGGGCAGAACTTTTTCAGAAGAACAGCGTACTAGTACAATATATTTGAATCTTCAATGTGTACGAGGATGCAGGAAACAAATAAAATTGTCTCTCAATGGTACTGAACCCCAGCTCTTGCCCACAGGTATTTTCCAGAGGTCTCTGATATCTGCTGGAGATGCTGTGAGGAGGCTGGGACGTTATTGCATATTTTCTGGTCCTGTCCCAGAATTTAGGGTTTCTGGAGGGAGGTTCGGAGAATGAAGCCTCGTACACACGGCCGAGAATCTCGTCGTAAAAAACACGTAGTTTTTTTCGACGAGATCCTTGGACAAGAAACTTGTCCCGGCCGAGTGTACACACGCTCATTTCAAAGAACCCGCGGTTCTTTGAATGGAGCGTACGCGGCGACGTCATCGAATACGACGAGCATGCGCTCGTCACATTCGATGCCGTCGCCGCCATTTTGGTTCACCCTACCTATGCCTAGGAAGCTACCGCGCATGCGTCGAAGTCATTTCGAGCATGCGCGGGCTTCCCGGCGAACAGGTAAGTGTACACACACACACACTTTTCTCGTCGAGAAACAGGCTGACGAGAATCTCGACGAGAAAATAGAGAGCAGGTTCTCTATTTTCTCGTCGAGATTCTTGACGCTTTTCTCGACGAGAAACCATACACACGAACGAATTTCTCAGCAAAAAATCTCTGCCAGCAAGTTTCTTGCTGGTTTTTGCCGAGAAACTCGGTTGTGTGTACGAGGCTTGAGTCAACAGTTTTGGGAAGACGAGATCCTAGAAGATCCGGCCTTCTTTATACTACACGCTTCTAAAAAGGCAGTTAGGAGATATAGGGAATCTATAGTATGCCATCTTCTGAATGCAGCCAAAGCATGTATACCACGTACTTGGAAGCAAAGACAACCCCCATAAGTGGGACTGTGGCTTAAGAGGGTAGAGGAAATTAATCAAACGGAAGACCTGATATGGACAGCCCGACAGAAACGAGAGACCTACCGGAAAACACGGTCGGCATTGAATCTCTTCATTAATTCACAAGAGGGAGGGACTCTTGGACGAGGGCCTCAACAGTTGAGAAGGGAGGTAGAGGTGGTGGCAAATTTGATCAGACTAGAGGAGTGTTAAATCCTGGACGATGGGGGTTGGGGGGGGGGGGACGCTAAGGAGTGGGGAGGGTGTTCACTTTTCCCTTCTTTTTTTTTGTGTGCGTTTTGTTTGGTCTTGTTTTGTCTTTGTTTCGCCATATGTTAGATGGTAGGGATAATTGAAAGGGAAGGATAGAGATAGATACCATATTATGAATATCTTATTAGACAGAGTCCTTTAATGCACGACCAAAGGGAGATGCAGACTTGGAGAAATAAGTGGTTTATTATGTTTATGAATAAAAGCAATCTAATGGCCCGTACACACGATCCGAATATCGTACGAAAACGATCGTCCGAGGAAGAATCGTCTGATAATCGGATCGTTAGTACAGAGCTTTCGAGAGCCGATCACGACAATTCATCCAATATTGTTCGATCGGACGAACACGAAAACTTTCCTCGTACGACACCAGATCGTACGATTTTCGTTTAGTCAGTACAGTTGTTGTCCCAAAATACAACACAAATACATTACAACACATGACATCCCTTCCGATTTTTTTTTCCGGTCGTACGAGAATTTTCGTGACTTTAGTAACCTATTCAATTTCTACTTGCGATTAGTAAACGAAAAAAGTCGGACGATCTGTCGTCTGATTTTCGGATCGTGTGTACGGGGCATAAGATTTGAAATGTAACCATTACCCTGTTATGTTATTTTGATTAACGGAAGATGTCTTGAGATTCTCTTTTTTGAAATAAAGAAAATATATAAATAATAATAAAAAAAATAAAAAAACGCAGTGCTGTATCGCAAAAAACAGCCTGGTCATTAAGGGTGGTAAAAACCTTTTGGGGCTGAAGTGATTAAGCTTTGAAAATGAAAGACAGAAGCTGATTGGTTGCCATGCATAACTGCTTCCGAGTCTAGCATTAGCAAGGAGGGTTGGCCCTAACAGATGTGTATATGACAGCTTGCTGTGGTGATACCAGCCAATCACATGATCAAGATTTGCATCCTGCCCCGATTTAAATGTCCTGTTAAAGGGCAGAAAGGGGTAAAGCCTCGTACACACAATCAGATTTTTGGACGAACATTCGTCCTTTTTTTTGCATGCTAGTCTCATGTCGAAAGTGAAGAGGTTACTCACAATACGAAAATTCTGGTACGACAGAAAAACAACTTCAGAAGTAGCGTAATGTATTATTTCGTTTCTGAGCATGCTCTTACGATCTTTTTTTCGGATGAGAACTGTACTAATTAAAACGAAAATCGGACGTTGAGTTCCCCTGTGCTCGCATGCAGAAGCGAACGCATACGCAAGTCCCGCCCACATATGAAAACGGTGTTCAAACCACACATGTGAGGTGTCGCCGCGAACGTTCGAGCGAGAGCAATAATTCTAGCCCTAGACCAGGGGGTCTCAAGCTAGTGGCCCTCCAGCTGTTGCGGAACTACAAGTCCCATCATGCCTCTGCCTGAGGGAGTCATACTTGTAACTGTCAGTCGTGCAATGCCTCATGGGACTTGTAGTTTCACAACAGCTGGAGGGCCGCCAGTTTGAGACCCCCTGCCCTAGACCTCCTCTGTAACCAGTAAAAAAAAATAAAAAATTAAAGCGTCGCCTATGGGGATTTTTTAAGTACCGAAGTTTGGCACCATTCCACAAGCGTGTGCAATTTTGAAGCGTGACATGTTAGGTATCAATTTACTCGGCGTAACTTCATCTTTCACATTATTCAAAAAAATTGGGCTAACTTTACTGTTTTTTTCCCCCAGCAAAAAAACGCGTTTGAAAAATTGCTGCGCAAATACCGCACAAGATAAAAAGTTGCAATGACCACCATTGTATTCTCTAGGGTCTCTGCTTAAAAAAAACCAAAAAAAAAACCATATATAGTGTTTGGGGGGTTCTATGTAATATTCTAACAAAAAAAATTATGATTTTTACATGTAGGAGCGAAGTGTCAGAATTGGCCTGGGCCTGAAGTGGTTATTTAATGGTTGGTCAGCCTCCTGCCAATCACAAGGTCTGTCCGCCCTCCTTGTGATTGACAGCAGCGGGGATGCCGGCTGACATGGTTGGCCAAATATGGTAATGGCCACAATCAGATAATGATGTCACCAACATCCCCGCCCCTTTGTTTACTTTCAGCTTATGGCCAGGGAATTCCCAGCTCTCATGCTCATCCTCTTACTTCAATCACTCACCCAAAAAATGGAAAATTGTATCAAATACTTACCATCATTTTCCTTTCCTGGCGCAAATCCATGGCAGTTGTACTACCACCTGTATGCTGCCACGGTGGGGCCAGGAAACTAATATACTTGAATGTTCTCATCTGCATTCTTGTTCTGGCTCAGGGACTATACGAATAGAGGCATGAGAGCCAGGGGATTGGCATTTTCAGAAAAGCCTCCATGTTTCCCTTTATACAGTACATATGTTATTTATTTTTTTACAAATGAAACAAACTCCGTCCTGCACATTCTTTTATTTCTCAGCAGTAAATCACATCATGTCAGCAGAATCTACAATCTCCTCCAGGTCAGAGCTAAGTATAGTAAGGACCATACAGACTTTCACCACCTGCTTCAAGCCTGGAGATACAGTGGAACCTCAGATTGCGAGTAACGAGGGTTTCGCAATATGGGCAATATTTTATTTAAAATCCTGACTCGGTTTACGAGTGTTGTCTCGCAACATGGGCAGGATTCAAGCCTCTGCAGTACTGCATTTGGCCAGAGGTGGGGGGCGCCAGATCCGAACGATCTCCGAGTCTCTCCGGTGCGCTCCCCCCCACCTCTGGCCACATGCGGTATTGCATGCCATAGAAGTCAATGTGGAACAAATTATTTACGTTTCCATTGACTTCTATGGGGAAACTCGCTTTGATATGCGAGTGCTTTGGATTACAAGCATTCTCCTGGAACGGATTATGCTCGTAATCCAAGGTTCCACTGTACCTTATAAAATTATAGTAAGGATTATACAGACTTATCACCTGCTTCAGTCCTGGGCACTAAATTTTATATATATATATATATTTTTTTTTTATTACATCTATTTTTTTTTTTTTTATTACATACACATATCTATCCTTAACATCCTTCCTATATATATATATTACACATATATATATATATATATATATATATATATATATATATATATATATATATATATATAAATGATGTTACAAACTCAGTACCTGCTTCAGGCTTTTAAATAATATATATTTATATACTGTATATTTCAAAAAATATAATGCATACTTCTTACCTGCTTCAAGTCTGTAGACACCCTGCCCCGTATACATTGGGGTTGATTTGCTAAAGCAAAATACACTGCACTTTGCAAGTGCAGTTGCACCCGTTAGTAAATATGGTAAAGCTCTGCGGATTTACATCATCCAATCATGTGCAAGCAAAAATTCTATTTTTTTTTTTCCCCCTTGCGCTTGATTGGGTGAAACTTTACTGCATTTACTAAGGAAAACGAGTGCAGCGTGCACATTCTTTTGGCCTTTAATAAATCAGACCCATTGGGGGTTATTTACTAAAAGTGCAAAATCTGGTGCAGCTCTGCATAGACACCAATCAGCTTCCGGGTTTTATTGAAGTTAGCAGCTGATTGGCTACCCATGCAGAGCTGAACCAGTTTTTGAGTGCTCTAGTTTTAGTAAATGTACCCCATTGTATAGGAAAGATGTTAGACTTATGATTGGCTTATTTTGAGAATGAAGATTCAGCCTGAATGTGACCAATATATCACATCGGACACGGGGGGGGGGGGGGGGGGTTATTTACTAAAGGCAAATCCACTTTGCACTACAAGTGAACTTGGAAATGCAGTCGCTGTATGATCCCGCTTTGCTACTTAGTAATTCACTGACCTGGGATCAATATGGCCCTTTCAGGTGTCTATCAGTCTAGTAGTAAAGGATGAAGATGACAACCCTAAAAGTATGCACCAAGAACAAGCAGCTCCCATATCTTTACTCTGACAGGTTCTCTTCTTCTAGGCTGTGGTCATAGACATAGGTCACTGCCTTTGCCCAGAATTCCTTCCTTCTCAGGGTTGCGATAGGTTGCAAAAGGATCCTGACAATTTGCAAAACTCGGTTTGGTCACCAGCCTCATAAAAGGAGGAGCCAGGCGCTAATAAGGCAGAGAGGAGATGACGGGGGTCATCGAAGAATGCGGTCAGTCGGTGAGATACATTCTATGTCTGTGCAGCAATCATTCTGCTGCGGCAGAGTCCATCGAGAGATGAGAGACGAGAAATGAGGCTGAGCTTCTCCCCGCGTAGCATCAGGAAGGAGTTATGGTCCCCCCATCGAAGGCAGGAGCCATGGTGGTCTTCCCTTCACCCATCGAAGTCGGGAGCCCTGGTGGTCCTCCCTTCCACCCCTCAAAAGGCGGGAGCCATGGGGGTCTTGCCTTCCACCCCTCAAAAGGCGGGAGCTAGGGTGGTGCCTCCCCCCTTCAAAGGCAGGAGCCCCCCCCCGAAGGCGAAAGATGTAGTGACCACCCACCTTCTTGAAGGGGAGTGCCATTGTGGTTACCCCCCCCCCCTTGAAAGTGGGAGATGTAGTGACCCCCTCCTCATGAAGGCAGGAGCCGTAGTGTGACCACAACCCCCCCCTTGAAGGTGGGAGCCGTAGTGACCACCCCCCTCTCTTGAAGGTGAGAGTCCTGGTGGCCCCCCTTAGTCGCATTGCCCCCCTTAGAGTGCACACACACACACCAACCACGGTACAATAAGCCATCACACCGATCTCAGACTAATCACACCAGGGCCGCCATCCATGGGGGGGGGGGGGAAATGCACGCGGTCACAACCCCAACATAAGAGCACCTGTCTTGGTATACATTCTGCAGGATGAAGATGACGGTCCATAAAGCAATGTCAGTATGGATCATCATATAGATCTATAGGTAAGGCGGTATAGGACGCAGCCTTGAAGCCATTTTTGTGCCAGGTTCAGTCCCGTCTTCTCGTGCAGCGATCATGGAAGAGAGCCGGGGAAGGGACGCAGCTCAGCGTCAGTCGTATCCATTGCTACGGCTCACACCCAGCGGACGGAGTACCCAACACTCAGCCTCGTGTCACTCCTGGTGGCTCTTCAGGGATTCTGTACTGGAGCTTTCCCTGCGGAAGAAAAAAACATTGCAGTTATGGGAAACAGATTTCCGACGTCCGATTGTTATGTGTGATGGCGTGCCGCAAAAACGGACGACCGCTGGGACTGTGCGCCACACCCCAGAGAAACATGAAAGCAGAAAGGGCGGGGCAATCCATTTCTAGGGACAGTACTATAAATATGCATTTGTCCCCCCCCCCCCCAGCTTAATGTCAAATAAGGGGCCCAAGAGACACCTGCCGAATGGGCCACAGCTTTGCCAGTTCTCCTCACCCTGCCTGTGAAGAATAGGCTTAAAGAACCGTTTTATGTTGTAAGCCCCTCCCTTCTACACACATGAAGCTGATTGGCTGCTGTGGGCACACCCTTGAGGAACCTCGCATGTTGCTAATATTTTCATGCGAAGTGTGACCCGGTGTTCCCGCTAATGGCCAACTCCATCTATATTGGTCTAGTCCAGGATGGAGTCGGTCAGGGATGATACCCTCTGAGGTCTTCTCCGCTGGGCTCCATGATCGCCCTGTAAAAAAGGGAGGAGCCCAGCTTGACCCTAGATATCCCATCCCCAGAGGAACCTTCTCACCCCGCTGACGGTCTGGGAGTCTGCTAGAGCACTGTAAACCCAGCAATGGGCACAAAGGCTGACTCCATCCATATTGGCCTAGTCCAGGGTGGAGCGGGTCAGGGAGTATACCCTCTAGAGCACAGGTGTCAAACACAAGGCCCACTGGCCGAATCCGGCCATTTCATGTGGCCCTCGCACCTCTCCTACAGCTGCAGGAGAGCTCCAGCCCTCCTCCAGACCCTGTACTTTCTGCTTTCAAGCGATGCATCCAGCTTCTTCCCAGCAGCAGCATAAGGTAAGGGGGGTGCACTGTGATGTAAAGGAGAGTTGGGAACTTCATATGGTGGATTAGCTCTGAACATCTAATGTAAAGGGGAGGGGAAGCGCTGGACATCTAATCTTACAGATACAACCGGCCCTTTTGAGGACAATCATAATGCTGATGCGGCCCACGATGAAATTGAGTTTGACACCCCTGCTCTAGAGGTCTTCTCTGCTGGGCTCCAAGATCGCCCTGTAAAAAAATAGAAGGAGGAGCCCAGCTTGACCCTGGATATCCCATCCCCCAAAGGAACCTTTTCACCCCGCTGACGGTCAAGACCGCTAGAGTGCTGTACAGCCAGTAATGGCCCCAATGGGCACAGACTGCCATGGCAGAGTGGGAGGGGTCTTTCTGCCAGGGCCTGACCCCCTCCACCCCAGGTGTTCATGGCCCCACCCTCAATGCTGCGCCTCCTATAACCTCTCCCCCATGGATGAGAAGTGTTAACCGCTTCAGCCCCGGACCATTTTGGTGGTCAAAGACCAGGCCACTTTTTGCGATTCGGCACTGCGTCGCTTTAACTGACAATTGTGCGACGTGGCTCACAAACAAAATTGACGTCCTTTTTTCCCCCCACAAATAGAGCTTTCGTTTGGTGGTATTTGATCACCTCTGCGGTTTTTATTTTTTGCGCTATAAACCAAAAAAGCGTCAATTTTGAAAAAAATTCAATATTTTTTACTTTTTGCTATAATAAATATCCCCCAAAAATATATGTTTTTTTTTTTCAGTTTAGTCCGATACTTATTCTTCTACATATTTTTGGTAAAAAAATAAATAAAATCGCAATAAGCGTTTCTTGATTGGTTTGCGCAAAAGTTATAGCTTCTACAAAATAGGGGACTGTTTTATGGCATTTTTATTAATCTTTTTTTTTTTTACTAGTTATGGCGGCAATCAGCGATTTTTATCGTGACTGCGCCTTTATGGCGGACACATCGGACACCATTTTGGGACCATTGTCATTTTTACAGCGATCAGTGCTATAAAAATGCACTGAATACTGTAAAAAATGACACTGGCAGTGAATTGTTTAACCACTAGGTGGCGCTGCAGGGGTTAAGTCAGTACTAGGGAGTGATTCTTACTGTTAGGGGGCGTAGCTGCACGTGACACGTCACTGATGACCGTTCCCGATCATGGGGAACGGTCATCAGTGTCACTAGGCAGACTAGGGAATGCCTTGTTTACAAGGGCATTCCCCTGTTCTGCCCTTACCGACCGCAATCGCGGGACTCCCGTGAACATGGAGTTCCCGGGACCCGCGCCCGCTGGGCGACAAATTTAAAGGGACGTACAGGTACGCCCATGTGCCTGCCCATGTCATGTTGTCGACGTACATTGGCGCCCGCGGCGGTCGGCAAGTGGTTAAGGGCATGAGGTTGTGTTGGGAGCTTCCCTGTCATGTATAGCTACTCACCAGATATTTACGTGGGAGGGGTATTCTGGAGTACCGCCATTCTGTCCACCCGGACCTGAAACCAGAGAAGAGCAGATGATATCTCTGATAACTGGGGGGGATCTCTGAGATCTGTGTAGGGTCTCCCTGTCCTACCTGGGGTGCATTAGACTGGGGGGGGGGTGGAGGGAGACTTTGGTGGTCTTCTGGCCTATCTAGGGGCAGTCTTCCAGGCTTGGGGGGGGAGAGGCTATCAGGGTGCAGTATAATTGCGGGGGGGAATGTGGGGACTTTCAGTCTACCTCCCCCAAAGTTGGGGGGTAGATTGTGGTGGGGATGGCGGGGTGTACCCGGGGTCCAATCTCCCAAAAAAAGGCTACCTAGGCACCCCTACACAGTGACGCCCCTCTGCCTCTAAACGTCCTGATCTGTACAGTCTTCCAGTGTGTGTGTAGGGCCTCCCGGGGTACAGGGACCAAATATCGAGGTACAGGGAGTTACAGGCCACATTTAGGCATCTATCATGTAGAAGATGTATATATCGGGGTACACAGAGGTCACATCTGCACCCTGCCAAGGCACCCCCGAAAAGTGACGCAAATTTTATACAAGCCCCACCCCTGTGTCATGTGACTTGAGGGTGATCTATATCATGTAAGGAATATATATTAGGGTACAGGAGGTATATCAGGGTATTTTTGGGGTACATTAGAGTTGGGCTGGGAAAAAAAAAAATAGATTATTATCTTGAATCGAGTTTTGAGTTCAAATCGATTTTTTTTTGTAATTTTTTTTCCTTCAAAGTTTCCGTAGCAGGGCTGCAGGGGGTGTATCCGGAATGGCACTGGGCGGCGTTACCCCAATTACATCTACTCGCCGCAGCCGCCACGAGTAGATGTAATGTAACACTAACTAACCGCAAGCCGCCGTCTGCCTACCTGATCAGCGTGTCATGCAGACAGACGGCGGCCATTGCAGTGTTCAAAAGCCGCGCCTCCCGAGTCCTCATCGCCTGTGATAGGCGGAACACTCAATTTCACAGCAGGCAGTGTTCAGCCTATCACGGACATCCTCGTCTGTGTTATGAGGATGAGCGGATGTCCGCGATAGGCGGAACACTGAATGCTGGGAAATTGAGTGTTCCGCCTATCACAGGCGATGAGGACTCGGGAGGCGCGGCTTTTGAATACTGGAATGGCCGCCGGTGTAGCAGTAAAATCCGTATCCCATGAAAATCTGCATCGGGTACGGGCACAGTGATTGAAGCACGGGCACAGTGAGGCACGGGCACAGTGAGGCATTGGGCACAGTGAGACACGGGCAGTGAGACACGGGCACAGTTCAATTCAACTAAGAGTAACCTCAGGATTTTTTGTTGTTTTATTAGCTAAATCCAAATACAGTATTAATAATTTGGATGTTTAAAAATCTTTGTTGCACACTGACTTTGCAGTTAGAGTAAGGCCCCTTTCACACTGAGGCGTTGAAAAAACGCTCAAAAATTATAAGATTTTGTACCTCAATTTTACCGCGATCACTGTAAAAATAGCGCTAACGCGTATGCGGTTTTGCCGCGCTTTTACCGCGTTTGCGCTAAAAATAGCGCGAACGCGGTAAAAACGGCCACGCGTTAGCGCTATTTTTTAAAATAACGCTTATGCCTATGCGTTTTTACCGCGGTTCCCATTCATTTCAATGGGGATAGGCGTTTTTACAGCGCTATTTCATGCGCCCCAAAGATGTTCTAAAAAAGCGGTTTGCAGGATTTTTTTCAACGCCCAGCCAGCACAACGCCTCAGTGTGAAAGCCCTCAGGGATTTCACATTGAGAATGCTGGGGCAGGATTATTTTAGGCGTTATTACAGCGCTATTTTTACAGCGAAAACGCGGTAAAAACGCCTCGTGTGAAAGGGGCCAAAGGGTTTGCCTTTGCAATTTTGTTTATTGATGCACTTTAATTAATATAATAATAATAAAAATAAAAATAAAAATTCGAATCGTAAATTGAGTTTTTTATAAAAAAAATCTCAGATTTTTTTGGGGGGGGGGGAAATCGCCCAGCCCTACATTAGAGGTATAGGGATGGTATATTGGGGGATATCAGAGTACACGGACAGTATATTTGAGTACATCAGGGTATTTTGGGGTACAGGGAGAATAAATGAGGTTACTCTGGGATACAGGGGGGGGTGATCTATGAGGGTATTTTGGAGTACAGGGGGGAATAAATGAGGTTATTTTGGGGAACGGGGGGAATAAATTAGGGTTTTCTGGGGTACGGGGGGAAATATGAGGGTATTTTGGGGTACAGGGGTTGTATATTAGGGGGTCAACTGATATCGGGTTCTTTCAGGGACGATCACGATTTTTGCCCGCCTTTCAGGTCGATATCAGGTGCCGATATTCTGTACAGTTAAAGTTTTAAAAAGTCAAAACACAATTTCTACACAAATCCGGTATAAACTGAACGTGTTCATTACATTTTTAAACATTTAAAAGTGAACTGGGGAAAAAAATAAAAATAAACGTATTAAATGGCTTTCCAAAATATATATATAAAAAAAAAAAAAATACATAAATACCTACAAACTGCACACATAGAGAATATATGGGGGTACTTGAGAATATGGGGGGGCATTTGAAAGTACAGGGAGGATATATTGGGGGTATTTGGGGGCACACAGGATATATGGGGGTGCGCAGAGGATATATGGGGGGTACACAGGATATATGGGGGGTACTAGGAAGATATTTAGGGTACACAGAAAAAATACAGGGGTACAGGGAGGAAATATGGGGGTATTTGAGGGTACAGAAAATATATGGGGTACCAGGAGGATATATAGGGGTATTTGAGGGTATAGGGTGGATATATGGGGCACAGGGAGGGTATGTAGGGGTACACGGATGAGATTTGGGGGCACATGGGGGATATATGGGGGTACACGGATATTAGGGGGTGTACACAGATATATGAGGAGCATTTGAGGTACAGAAAATATATGGGGTACCAGGATATTTGGGGTACAGAGGATATATAGGGGTATTTGAGATACTGGGAGGATATCTGGGGTACATAGATAATTGGGGGTTCTTGGAGGATATGTTGGGGCACATGGAGGATATAAGGGGGTACACATATGAGATTTGGGGTATAGGGATGATATTTGGGGTACTTGGAGGTATCTGGGGGATATATGGGGCACAGGGAGGGTATGTAGGGGTACACGGATGAGATTTGGGGGTACAGGGAGGTATTTTGGAGCATATGGAGAATATAGGGAGGATATATGAGGAGCATTTGAGGTACAGAAAATATATGGGGTACCAGGATATTTGGGGTACAGAGGATATATAGGGGTATTTGGGATACTGGGAGGATATCTGGGGTACATAGATAATTGGGGGTTCTTGGAGGATATGTTGGGGCACATGGAGGATATAAGGGGGTACACATGAGATTTGGGGTATAGGGATGATATTTGGGGTACTTGGAGGTATCTGGGGGATATATGGGGCACAGGGAGGGTATGTAGGGGTACACGGATGAGATTTGGGGGTACAGGGAGGTATTTTGGAGCATATGGAGAATATAGGGAGGATATATGGGGGTACACAGATATTAGGGGGTCCACAGAGGATATATGGGTGGGACATGGATATTTGGGGGTGTACACATATATATGGGGGTAAAGAGAGTGTACACATATTTGGGGGATATTTGGGGGTACACAGAGGATATATGGGTGTACACAGATATTTTGGGGGATATATGGAGGATATTCGGGGGTGTATAGATATAAGGGGGCACAGGGGTGTACACATATTTGGGGGATATAGAGGATATTTTGGGTTACACAGAGGATATATGGGTGTACATGGATATTTGGGGGTGTACACAGATATATGGGGGTACAGGGAGTGTACACATATTAGGGGGTGTACATGGAGGATATTTGGGGTACACAGATGATATGAGGGGGTGTACAGTGATGTACATGGAGGATATTCGGGGTGTACATGGAGGATATTCGGGGGTGCCATCTGCACACACCACACTGCCTAGGCAGGCACCTCCGGAAGGTGACGCCCCGCCCCCAGTGTCATGTGATCTCGGGGGTCTCACCCTGCCGGTAGTAGAAGGCGGTCACGGTGGGTCCGTAACCTCTCCAGGCCAGATGGATGGCGGTGACACTGAGGAGCAGCCAGGCCAGGAGAAGGCGGAAGAGGGCGGCTCTCAGGTCATTCCTCTCCCACTCTTCACCGAACTCGGAGCCCAGAGCCAGGAACTGAGCCCAGAACTGAGAGACCAACTCCGACCCCCACACCGCCATCTTCTCCCCTCACCCCGCCATCTTACGGCGAGCCCGGCCCCCACCGAAGGGCGAAACCACGCCCACGGGCCTATCGCCGTGCCAAAACCCGCCTGACAGTCACCGCAGAGCCCCGCCCCTCGGACGCGTCAGCCATCATGCTAAGCCCCGCCCACCACCAGCCTCTCGCTCCTCAGTATGTCGCTTTTCACCATTGCTTCATGTAGCCCCGCCCTAGCTTGTCAGTGATAGGCTCTCCCTCCAGCCCACCTACTAAAAGAGCTCGCTGTGAGGGCCCGAGATAGATCTAGCTCCTCCTAGTTTATATTACCCGGTTCCCATAGCGACCAATCATCTTCCAGCTCTCATGTCTACAGTAATGACAGAGTGCAGCTGATTGGCTACTGTAGACAGCACACACTGTAATAATACTGTCACCAGGTCATGACCAGTGTGAGGAGAACCTGTCACCCCAGGTCTATGAGGGGATGATAGACCGGGGGTTGGGGCTCCCGCCATCGCTGTGATCCCCATAGAAATGCTGGAGCCAGGGCAGTTCTGGGCTGTGCTTACAAATCTCTTCACCACATTCCGAACACACCCGTATATAACGTGACCATTCTTCCCCTCAATCCTGACCATAAAAACCATCCCCACACCATGAGTCTCCCACCGCCATGCTTTACAGTTGGGATGGTGCTCTCAAAGTGATGAGCAGTGCCATCTCTCCACCACCTTCTGTACCAGCCCCCATATAGAACATGACACTTCTTCCCCTCAATCCTTTCAATGAAAAAACATCCCTCCATGAGTCTCCCACCACCATGCTTCAAAGTTGGGATGGTGCCCTCAAAGTGATGAGCAGCGTCATCTCTCCACCAGATTCTGAACCTGTCCTGTATATGGCTCAATTCTTCCCCTCAATCCTGACTATAAAAACCATCCCCACACTATAAGTCTCCCGCTGTCATGCTTCACAGTTGGGATGGTGCTCTCAAAGTGATGAGCAGCGCCATCTTTTCACCACATTTTGCACTAAAAACCTTTCGGCTCTGGGTTTTATAGCCCTCCGGGGCATCTCTGGCTGTTTTCAGGATCTCTAAGCTGCTGAAAGGTGACTCAAAGACTGAACCAGCACTGTATGTGGCTCCACCCTTCTTTCCCTTAATCCTGACCATGAAAACCATCCTCACACCATGAGTCTTCCACCACTATGCTTCACAGTTGGGATGGTGCTCTCAAAGTGATGAGCAGTGCCATCTCTCCACCACCTTCTGTACCAGCCCCCATATAGAACATGACAATTCTTCCCCTCAATCCTTTCAATGAAAACCATCCCATGATGAGTCTTCCACCACTATGCTTCACAGTTAGGCTGGTGCTCTCAAAGTGATGAGCCGCGTCATCTCTCCACCGCATTCTGAACCATGTCTGTATATGGCGTGATCCTTCTCCCCCTCAATCCTGACCATGAAAACCACCCCCACACCATGAGTCTCCCACCACCATGCTTCACAGTTGGGATGGTGCTCTCAAAGTGATGAGCAGCGTCGTCTCTCCACCAGATTCTGAACCTGTTCTGTATATTGGTTTTAACCTTCTTCCTCTCAATCCTGTCAATGAAAACCATCCCCACACCATGAGTCTCCCACTGCCATGCTTCACAGTTGGGATGGTGCTCTCAAAGTGATTAGAAGCACCTTCTCTGCAACCCATTCTGCACTAGAAACCTTTTCGGCTCTGGGTTTTATATACCCCCAGGGCATCTCTGGCTGTGGTCAGGATCTCTGACCTGCTGAAAGTTGACTCAAAGACTGAACTAGCACTGTATGTGGCTCCAGCCTCTTTTCCCTCAACCCTGACCATAAAAACCATCCCCACACCATGAGTCTACCACCACTATGCTTCACAGTTGGGATGGTGCTCTCAGAGTGATGAGCAGTGCCACCTCTTCACTACATTCTGTACCTGCCCTATATAGAACATGACACTTCTACCCCTCAATCCTGACCATGAAAACTATCCACATACCATGAGTTTCCCACCACTATGCTTCACAGTTGGGATGGTGGTCTCAAAGTGATGAGCAGCGTCGTCTCTCCACCAGGTTCTGAACCAGCCCTGTATATGGCTCGATCCTTCTTCCCCTCAATCCTGACCATGAAAACCATCTCCACACCATGAGTCTCCCACCACTATGCTTCACAGTTGGGATGGTGGTCTCAAAGTGATGAGCAGCGTCATCTCTCCACCAGGTTCTGAACCAGCCCCGTATATATCGTGACCCTTCTTCCCCTCAATCCTGACCATGAAAACCATCCCAATACCATGAGTCTCCCACCACTATGCTTCACAGTTGGGATGGTGGTCTCAAAGAGATAAGCGGCGCCGTCTCTCCACCATATTCTGAACCAGCCCCGTATGTAAGGTGACTCTTCTTCCCCTCAATCGTGACCATGGAAACATGATGAGCAGCGCTGTCTCTGCAACCCATAATGCACTAAAAACCTTTTGGCTCTGGATTTTTATAGCCTCCAAGACATCTCTGGCTGTGGTCAGGGTCCCCGACCTGTTGAAAGGTGACTCAAAGACAGAACTAGCACCGTATGTGGCCCTTCTTCCCCACAACCCTGAACATGAAAACCACATTCTGAACCAGCCCTGTATATGGCTCGATTCTTCTTCCCATCAATCCTAACAAAAACCATCCCCACACTAGAAGTCTCCCACCATCATGCTTCACAGTTGGGATGGTGCTCTCAAAGTGATGAACAGCGCCATCTCTCCACTACATTTTTAGCCAGCCCCATATATGACTTGACCCTTCTTCCCCTCAATCCTGACGATAAAAAACATCCCCCACACTATAAGTCCCCTAACGCTATGCTTCACAGTTGGGATGGTGCAGCACCGTCTCTGCACTAAAAACCTTTTGGCTGTTTTTTTTGGGCTTTCCAGGGCATCTCTAGCTGTGGTCAGGGTCTCTGACCTGCTGAAAGGTGACTCAAAACTGAACTACCACTGTATGTGGCTCCACCCTTCTTCCCCTCAATCCTTTACAATGAAAACCATCCCCACACCATGAGTCTCCCACCACTATGCTTCACAGTTGGGACAGTGTTCTTAAAGTGATGAGCGGCGCCATCTCTCCACCACATTCTGAACCAGCCCTGTATATATAACGTGACTCTTCTTCCCCTCAATTCCGACCATGAAAACCATCCCCATACCATAAGTCTCCCACGCCATGCTTCACAGTTGGGATAGTGTTCTCAAAGTGATGAGTGGCGCTGTCTCTCCACCACATTCTAAACCAGCCCTGCATATAAGAAGTTGACCCTTCTCCCCCTCAATCCTCACAATGAAATCCCCCCCTACACCATGTCCCTCCCTACAGTCTTCCACCACCATGCTTCACAGTTGGGATGGTGCTCTCAAAATGATGAGCAGTGCCATCTCTTTACTACAGTTTGTACCAGCCCCATATAGAACATGACCATTCTTCCCCTCAATCCTTTCAATGAAATCATCCAACGATGAGTCTCCCACCAACATGCTTCACAGTTAGGATGGCGCTCTCAAAGTGATGTGCGAAGCCATCTCTCCACCACATTCTGAATATGGCTCGATCCTTATTCCCCTCAATCCTGACCATGAAAACCATCCCCACACCATCACATTCTGAACCAGGTCTGTTTATGGCTTGATCCTTATTCCCCTCAATCCTGACCATGAAAACCATCCCCACACCATGAGTCTCCCACCACCATGTTTCACAGTTGGGATCATGCTCTCACAGTGATGAGCAGCGTCATCTCTCCACCAGATTTTGAACCAGCCCTGTATATGGCTCAATTCTTCCCCTCAATCCTGACTATAAAAACCATCACCACACAATGAGTCTCCTACCACCATTCTTCACAGTTGGGATGGTGCTCTCAAAGTGATGAGCGGCACCGTCTCTCCACTACATTCTGAACCAGCCCGTACATGGTTTGATCCTTCTTCCCCTCAATCCTGACAATAAAAACCATCCCCACCCTATAAGTCTCCCACCGCCATGCTTCACAGTTGGGATGGTATTCTCAAAGTGATGAGCCGCGCCATCTCTCCATCTCATTCTGAACCAGCCCTGTATATAACGTGACCCTTCTTCCCCTCAATCCCGACCATGAAAACCATCCGCGCACCATAAGTCTCCCACCACTATGCTTCACAGTTGGGATGGCGGTCTCAAAGTGATGAGCAGCGTCGTCTCTCCACCACATTCTGAACCAGCCCTGTATATAACGTGATCCCTTCTCCCCCTCAATACTCACAATGAAAACCATCCCCACACTATAAGTCTCCCACCACCATGCTTCACAGTTGAGATGGTGTTTTTAAAGTGACGAGAAGCGCTGTCTCTTGACTAAAGCTAAAAAACTTCACATTCAGACCAGAAAGCCCTTCTCCGCCTTTCCCATCCGGGATTTGGGCATTTTTTTTACCAATTCCTTCCTTCTCCTCCACGTCCCATCGTCGTTCCCACCTCTGTGCAGTGTCTGGGTTACAAGTGCCCTTGGGATGGTTCCTCAGCTGGGGGCCTCTGCAGCTCCTTTAGGGCCACATCTGCCTCTTGGCCTTTATGGGTGGAGTCACAGTTGTGTTCTATTCTTTCTTTAAAGAGGAGGAGGAGCAAATGTTGCACCAGAGGGGGGAGGGAGCAGATAAGCGGAGCTTCCCCTTTTGGGTGGAGCTCCGCGTCCAACCGGAGAGGGGTTAGGCCCCATGTCAGGTTTTTATTGTTGTCTGTGCCCCCCCCCCCACCCCGTTTAGGAGATTCCCCCTCTTTATTTGTCCTGTTTACCGTAATCATCGACAGTGAAAGAAATCCCACATTTTTGGGTTGTCACCAGAACAGGAATAGAGGGGAAATCTTCCAATGGGGACACTAGTTCTGGTGACAACCAGGGGATTTTCCTTACTTTGGAGGGATTTTCTCTCACTTCCTGTCTTGACTATGGGACAGGAAATGAAGGGAAATCTCCCCAATGGGACGCAGATGGCGAAAAAGAAACGGACAGCCTTACTCTATAGGAAATTATAAAAAAAGTTTTGTCTGTAGCTCTACTTTATGAATGGGCGGAGCTTAGATGGATCTTCAGCCTCTGAGTCACATTTCTCCAGCCGGAATCTTCTGCTCTTTATTCCGGATGTGATAATTCCCGGAATGTCATAATGTTTATTATTTAGATTTATATCAAACCCAGAACCTTAACTCCTCCCCCCAGAGTCAGTGTGATCAGTGTCTCCCCTCCCCCCAGAGTCAGTGTGATCAGTGTCTCCCCTCCCCCCAGAGTCAGTGTGATCAGTGTCCCCCCCTCCCCCGCAATGTCAGTGTGATCAGTGTCCCCCTCCCCCCAGAGTCAGTGTGATCAGTCTCCCCTCCCCCTAGAGTCAGTGTGATCAGTGTCCCCCCTCCCCCCAGAGTCAGTGTGATCAGTGTCCCCCCTCCCCCCCAGTGTCAGTGTGATCAGTGTCCCCCCCTCCCCCAGTGTCAGTGTGATCAGTGTCCCCCCTCCCCAGTGTCAGTGTGATCAGTGTCCCCCCTCCCCCCAGTGTCAGTGTGATCAGTGTCCCCCCCTCCCCCAGTGTCAGTGTGATCAGTGTCTCCCCTCCCCCCAGAGTCAGTGTGATCAGTGCCTCCCCTCCCCCCAGAGTCAGTGTGATCAGTGTCCCCCCCTCCCCCGCAATGTCAGTGTGATCAGTGTCCCGCTCCCCCAGTGTCAGTGTGATCAGTGTCCCCCCTCCCCCCAGAGTCAATGTGATCAGTGTCTCCCCTCCCCCCAGAGTCAGTGTGATCAGCGTCCCCCTCCCCCCAGAGTCAGTGTGATCAGTCTCCCCTCCCCCTAGAGTCAGTGTGATCAGTGTCCCCCCTCCCCCCAGAGTCAGTGTGATCAGTGTCCCCCACTCCCCCCAGAGTCAGTGTGATCAGTGTCCCCCCCTCCCCCCAGTGTCAGTGTGATCAGTGTCCCCCCCTCCCCCCAGTGTCAGTGTGATCAGTGTCCCCCCCTCCCCCAGTGTCAGTGTGATCAGTGTCCCCCCTCCCCAGTGTCAGTGTGATCAGTGTCCCCCCCTCCCCCAGTGTCAGTGTGATCAGTGTCCCCCCTCCCCAGTGTCAGTGTGATCAGTGTTCCCCCCTCCCCCCCAGTGTCAGTGTGATCAGTGTCCCCCCCTCCCCCCAGTGTCCCCCCTCCCTAGTGTCAGTGTGATCAGTGTCCCCCCTCCCCCCAGTGTCAGTGTGATCAGTGTCCCCCCTCCCCCCAGTGTCAGTGTGATCAGTGTCCCCCTCCCCCAGTGTCAGTGTGATCAGTGTCCCCCCTCCCCCCAGTGTCAGTGTGATCATTGCCCCCCCTCCCCCAGTGTCAGTGTGATCAGTGTCTCCCCTCCCTCAGTGTCAGTGTGATCAGTGTCCCCCCCTCCCCCCAGTGTCAGTGTGATCAGTGTCCCCCCTCCCCCCAGTGTCAGTGTGATCAGTGTCTCCCCTCCCCAGTGTCAGTGTGATCAGTGTTCCCCCCTCCCCCCAGTGTCAGTGTGATCAGTGTCCCCCCTCCCCCAGTGTCATCAGTGTCTCCCCTCCCCCAGTGTCAGTGTGATCAGTGTCCCCCCTCCCCCCCAGTGTCAGTGTGATCAGTGTCTCCCCTCCCCCCAGTGTCAGTGTGATCAGTGTCCCCCCCTCCCCCCAGTGTCAGTGTGATCAGTGTCTCCCCTCCCCCAGTGTCAGTGTGATCAGTGTCCCCCCTCCCCCCCAGTGTCAGTGTGATCAGTGTCTCCCCTCCCCCCAGTGTCAGTGTGATCAGTGTCCCCCCTCCCCCCAGTGTCAGTGTGATCAGTGTCCCCCTCCCCCAGTGTCAGTGTGATCAGTGTCCCCCCCTCCCCCCAGTGTCATCAGTGTCCCCCTCCCCCAGTGTCAGTGTGATCAGTGTCCCCCCTCCCCCAGTGTCAGTGTGATCAGTGTCCCCCTCCCCCAGTGTCAGTGTGATCAGTGTCCCCCCCCCAGTGTCAGTGTGATCAGTGTCTCCCTCCTCCCCCCAGTGTCAGTGTGATCAGTGTCTCCCCTCCCCCAGTGTCAGTGTGATCAGTGTCTCCCCTCCCCCCAGTGTCAGTGTGATCAGTGTCTCCCCTCCCCAGTGTCAGTGTGATCAGTGTTCCCCCCTCCCCCCAGTGTCAGTGTGATCAGTGTTCCCCCCTCCCCCCAGTGTCAGTGTGATCAGTGTCCCCCCTCCCCCCAGTGTCAGTGTGATCAGTGTCCCCCCTCCCCCAGTGTCAGTGTGATCAGTGTCCCCCCCTCCCCCCAGTGTCAGTGTGATCAGTGTCCCCCCTCCCCCAGTGTGATCAGTGTCTCCCCTCCCCCAGTGTCAGTGTGATCAGTGTCCCCCCCAGTGTCAGTGTGATCAGTGTCTCCCCTCCCCCCAGTGTCAGTGTGATCAGTGTCCCCCCTCCCCCCAGTGTCAGTGTGATCAGTGTCTCCCCTCCCTCAGTGTCAGTGTGATCAGTGTCCCCCCCTCCCCCCAGTGTCAGTGTGATCAGTGTCCCCCTCCCCCAGTGTCAGTGTGATCAGTGTCCCCCCCTCCCCCCAGTGTCAGTGTGATCAGTGTCCCCCTCCCCCAGTATCAGTGTGATCAGTGTCCCCCCTCCCCCAGTGTCAGTGTGATCAGTGTCCCCCTCCCCCAGTGTTAGTGTGATCAGTGTCCCCCCCCCAGTGTCAGTGTGATCAGTGTCTCCCTCCTCCCCCCAGTGTCAGTGTGATCAGTGTCTCCCCTCCCCCAGTGTCAGTGTGATCAGTGTCTCCCCTCCCCCCAGTGTCAGTGTGATCAGTGTCTCCCCTCCCCAGTGTCAGTGTGATCAGTGTTCCCCCCTCCCCCCAGTGTCAGTGTGATCAGTGTTCCCCCCTCCCCCCAGTGTCAGTGTGATCAGTGTCCCCCCTCCCCCCAGTGTCAGTGTGATCAGTGTCCCCCCTCCCCCAGTGTCAGTGTGATCAGTGTCCCCCCCTCCCCCCAGTGTCAGTGTGATCAGTGTCTCCCCTCCCCCAGTGTCAGTGTCTCCCCTCCCCCCAGTGTCAGTGTGATCAGTGTCTCCCCTCCCCAGTGTCAGTGTGATCAGTGTTCCCCCCTCCCCCCAGTGTCAGTGTGATCAGTGTTCCCCCCTCCCCCCAGTGTCAGTGTGATCAGTGTCAGTGTGATCAGTGTCTCCCCTCCCCCCCTGTGTCAGTGTGATCAGTGTCTCCCCTCCCCAGTGTCAGTGTGATCAGTGTTCCCCCCTCCCCCCAGTGTCAGTGTGATCAGTGTTCCCCCCAGTGTCAGTGTGATCAGTGTCCCCCCTCCCCCAGTGTCAGTGTGATCAGTGTCTCCCCTCCCCCAGTGTCAGTGTGATCAGTGTTCCCCCCTCCCCCCAGTGTCAGTGTGATCAGTGTCCCCCCTCCCCCAGTGTCAGTGTGATCAGTGTCTCCCCTCCCCCAGTGTCAGTGTGATCAGTGTCCCCCTTCCCCCCAGTGTCAGTGTGATCAGTGTCCCCCCTCCCCCCCAGTGTCAGTGTGATCAGTGTCCCCCAGTGTCAGTGTGATCCATGCCCCCCCTCCCCCCAGTGTCAGTGTGATCAGTGTCCCCCCTCCCCCCCAGTGTCAGTGTGATCAGTGTCCCCCAGTGTCAGTGTGATCCATGCCCCCCCTCCCCCCAGTGTCAGTGTGATCAGTGTCTCCTCTCCCCCAGTGTCAGTGTGATCAGTGTCCCCCTTCCCCCCAGTGTCAGTGTGATGAGTGTCCCCCCTCCCCCCCCAGTGTCAGTGTGATCAGTGTCCCCCAGTGTCAGTGTGATCCGTGCCCCCCCTCCCCCCAGTGTCAGTGTGATCAGTGTCCTCCCTCCCCCCCCAGTGTCAGTGTGATCAGTGTCCCCCAGTGTCAGTGTGATCCGTGTGCCCCCTCCCCCCAGTGTGATCAGTGCCCCCCTCCCCCCAGTGTCAGTGTGATCAGTGCCCCCCTCCCCAGTGTCAGTGTGATCCGTGTGTCCCCCCTCCCCCAGTGTTTGTTATGATCGGCTCTCTGTTGGCACACACAGTTGTTGCTCAGTGATGACGCATAGTGATGACATCACTCTTCTCCCCGCCCCCTTCTCCTTTCTCCGCTCTCGTCAGTATACGAATAGCACAAATAGCATCAGCAGTATTTATACCCCGCTCAGCCCTGTATTTTGCATAACACCGCCCCGACCTCATTTCATTTGTCGCTGATTCCCCCAACCCCGCCCACCCGCTACTCCTCTCTTCATAACTGAATACCTATATAAGGAAAGGGGGAGATTTAGTGGAGCGCTGAGCGCGGTGAGGAATGGTCTCCTAGTCTAGCCTGCCCTCTCCCCCCACCACAGACTCCCGATTGGTACGGTCCGCGGACTCGTGACCCAGGCAGCCGAGCGCCAACTCGTTCCGACCCCGCCCAAACGCGGCGCCCTGGGGCGCATGCGCGGCCCGTCTTTTTCCTAGTGACATTCTCCCGTGCTCGCGCATGGTGACGACATCACGCCGGGCCCCATTCATCCAAATTGCGGCGGCGCGCGACACCGCACTCCCCAGCGCGAGCGCGCACGTACGATACGCGAGCGCGCCTGAGCTGGGCGGTTCTCTGTGGGAGCTTCAGCCGGAGTTGTGCTGAGAGGAAGAGAAGGCCGACCAGAGACACCGAGACCGCCGAGCCCGGGCACCGAGGTGAGAGGGCGGAGGGGACAACCGGAGGGCCCCGTCTGTGTCAGAAAGGAGGGGAAGGGGTACGGTGCGGCCTGGACACCCCCCTCCCCCTCTCTGTGAGTGCCTGTGGGGGTGGGGCCTTAGACTGTCACCTATGGCTAGGGGGAGGGGTCATAAACTGACACCTATACACAGGGAGGAGGGGCCATAAACTGTTACCTATACCTGGGGGAGGGGCCATAAGGTTATCTATACCTAGGTGACATCCTATGCCCCTCCCCCTATCTATAGAGAGGGCTATAGACTGGCACCTATAGATTGTGTATAGGGGGTGTCATAAGAAGTCATATATGGGGAGAGGTTGTAGACTGGCACGTATAGATTATGTATTAGGGGGGGTCATAAGTCACCTATATCTGGGGGAAAGGGGTTCTAGATTGACACCTATCGATTGCGTATGGGGTGTGTGTGTCATAAGAAGTAACCTATATATGGGGAGAGGCTCTAGACTGGCACCTATAGATTGTCTGAAGGGATAAGTCACATATATCTGGGGGAAGGGGCTATAGACTGGCACCTATAGATTGTGTATGTGGGTCATAAGTCACCTATATCTGGGGGAAGGGGTTCTAGATTTACACCTATAGATTGTGTGTAGGGGGGTCATAAGAGGTCACCTATATATGGGGGGAGGCTCTAGACTGGCACCTATAGATTGTGTATTGGGGGGGTCATACGTCACCTATATCTGGGGAAGGGGCTCTAGATTGACACATATAGGTTGTGTATAGCGGCATAGAATGACACCTAATAGATGGGCATAAGATGTCGCCTATTTATAGGGGGAAGGGGGCATAGGCCTACACCCATAGATTGTGTTTAGAGGGGGTCATAGACTGTCACCTATAGAGAGAGATGCCTACACTGTTGCCTATAGATAGGCGGCGGCAGGATAGGAGGTCATCTGTAGCCTGTACACGAGGTGGAGGAATCCTAGACTGTCACCTATAGATTGTGTACGTAGGGGAGATGTCAGCTATAGATATGGGGAGGGGTCATAGACTCATATATAGACTACACAGAGGGAGGCATAGACTGTCATCTGTAGATTTTGTATGGGGGATTGAAGGTATAATGGATTGTCGCCTATGGATTTTTTTTTTTTTTTGGGGGGTGGACTGTCACATATAGATTTAGTAAGGGGGGTTGTAGACGATTGCCGATAGATGTTGTGTATAGGGGCTGGAGTTCATAGATTGTTATTTATAGGCTGTACTTAAGAGGGGGGAGTGGTCATACCCACATGGAATTGTATATAAGGGGAGGGGTCATTGACTTTCACTCATAGATTTCGTCTGTAGGGGGAAGGGTTGTAGACCTGTCATTTATAGACTGTTTATAGGAGGAGGTAAAAGCCCATAGACTGTCGCCTATATATCGAAGGGGGAGGGATCATAGGCTGTAAATAGGAGGCAGGGGAGAGATTGCGGCAGGTCACCTATAGATTGTATATTGGCGGAGGGATTATGGACTGTAACTTATAGATTTAATGGAGGAGGATCCTATACTGTCACCTATAGACTAAATAGGAGGGGGGACCAATCATAGCTTTTCACTGCTACGTTGAATGTTGGAGAGATCTTAGACTGTGGCCTAAAGACTGTGTATATAGAATGGGGGGGGTAATTGTCACTATAGACTGTATATAGTTATAGGGGGGTCTTGGACTGTCACCTATAGGGGGTGTCTTGGACTGTCACCTATAGGGGGGCATCTTAGACTGTCTCCTATAGGCTGTATAGAGGAGGGGGAATCCTACTGTCGCCTATAGACTGCATTTGGGGGGATAATATACTGTCACTGTATATAGTAGGATCGTATGCTGTCACCTTTAGACTAAATAGGAGCCTGTGGATCATGGACTCACCTGTAGTCAGTGTTTCAAAGGGGAGGGATCATACATTGTCCCATATAGACTACATATCAGAGGGTAAGGAATCGGACTGTATAGAGGAGGATCATATACTGTCACCCCTAAACTAAATGGGAGGTGGAGGGATCATAGACTGTCACCTATAGACATTATATGGGAGGATCAATAGACTGTATATACAACGCAGAGGAGTCGTGAACTTTATATGGGGGGGGGATCCTATATTGTCGCCTATGTACTTTATATAGGTATGGGGATCATGGACTGTATATAGGAAGGTCTATACACGGTCACCCATAGCGGCCATGTCACCTTTGCCTAGCTGTGACACACAATGCCGCTTGTCATTGCGGTCATATGACTTCCCCCAGAAGAGGTCCCATCATTTCCCGGCCTCAGATAACCCTCCGCTCCTCCCCCGCAGAGCTCAGACATTTCCCCACCGATCCTTCCTTCTCCGATCTGGGTAGAGTGGGAAGGGCGTTTGGTCCGGTGTCCCCGCTGGGATTTCCCCTCACCTGAGATCTGACACCTGCAGTGTGCTTGCCGCTGTCGGGGGCGGATGGGGCTGTCTGGCGCCCCCGGCTGTCGGGGGCGGATGGGGCTGTCTGCCCCCCCCCCCGGCTGTCGGGGGCGGATGGGGCTGTCTGGCGCCCCCCCCCCCCTGGCTGTCGGCTAGGGCGGATGGGGCTGTCTGGCTGTCTGGTGCCCCCCCTCCTGGCTGTCTGGCGCCCCCCCCTGGCTGTCGGGGGGGCGGATGGGGCTGTCTGCCCCCCCCCCCCCGTGATGCAGAGGAGAAGTGCAGGGCTGCCGATACTCGCTGCCTCAGGATACTACTTTCCTGACTTTGTAGTCTGTGTGAGAAGCAGCGGTGTGGCTGTACCCCTCCTGTACCCCTCCTGTACTACCCAACACCCGCCTCACCTGCTGCATCTCTCTGCCCCTCTCCCTTCCCCTTCATAGTCTGATGGTCCTGGAACACATCTGCTGGTGATGCTGGAGCAATCCTTATTGTCTCTTCCTCACTGATGGATTTCTCAGTGTTTGTACTACAAGGACTTCTATAGCTCTCCATCCCATCCAGAGCCGAAGTTTGGATGTGATTTTGGTTTATACAAAGAGCAGAGGGAGAACACATGACTCCGCCCAGGTTCAAGAAAGGACACGCCTACTGACCCTGTATAGAGGGGTGTTGGGGGTCCCCTGCAGGGGGTTACACAGAGCTCAGGTCATTGTCAATTTACGTTTTTAACGTCCGACAGTCCAAAACGTTCTCATAGGTTAACAGGCCCTGTATGTGACTGTGGGGGGGGAGACATTAGAGTGTAAGCTCCTCTCGTTCTCTGTACAGCACTACGGTATATGTCGGAGCTATATAAATGTATAGTGATAATAGTGTGACTTGTGGGGGAGGGGACATTAGAGTGTAAGCTCCTCTGGTACAAAGACTGATGTGATTGGCTCAGTGTTCTCTGTACAGCACTGCGGTATATGTCAGAGCTATAGAAATGTATGTTTCTTCATTGTTGCACACTAATATACATTTATATAGCTCTGACATATACTGCAGTGCTGTACAGAGAACACTGAGCCACTCATATCAGCCTCTATACCAGAGGCGCTTACACTCAAATAGTGTGTGTGTGTGTGTGTGGGGGGGTGGCATTAGAGTGTAAGCTCCTATGCGTCCCTGTACAACACTGGGGAATATGTCAGTGCTATAAATTAGTAATGAGCAAGTAGTGGGTAGTCACACACTTTTATTATACATTTATATAGCTCTGACATATACCGCAGTGTAGGGCTGGGCGATTTTCCCCCCCAAAAAAATCTGCGATTTTTTTATAAAAAACTCGATATTCGATTTTTTTTTTTTTATATTAATTAAAGTGCATCAACAAACAAAATAGCAAAGGCAAACCCTTTCTCTAACTGCAAAGTCAGTGTGCAACAAACACACAATATAATCCAGCGCTCATGGAACATACATTATTAACTATTGAAAACTCTTGAAACTCTGTGTGTGATTCCTTCTGTCCCAGCCTTGCTGCCATCCTGGCTCTGCATCCTTTTGGGTTGGAGGGCCCTCCACACGCTGGTCTGCCTGTTGTCCATCATTCAAGGTACTGTGCTCACACGGAGATCATGCCACAGGCTTTGTTTTGACTTTTTTAACCCCTCCTTGCTCCACGGATGTCACTGCAAGTTTAACAACTTTGTCACCACTGGCAACTGGAGAGTTAAGATTCATTTGCCCTCTGCACATTTGGGATTGGATCCCTCTCTTTATTGTGATAAATGGACTAAGCTTTTTTATCAATTCTTCAAGAGTTTTCAATAGTTAATAATGTATGTTCCATGAGCGCTGGATTATATTGTGTGCATGTTGTGTATTTTGTACTTCTGGGTACGGATTTTTTCTTGCTGCGCTGGATCCTGTTTTTTCCCCCCTTTTGGATACTTTGTACTTCCCAAAATATTTGGGATTTTTTTCTTATTATTATCATCCATTATATTTTTTTCTTTATCCACCAATTTAGCGCTTGTGACCTTTTGTTGTTTTTTGCAGTGTGCAACAAAGATTGTTAAACATCCAAATTATTAATACTGTATTTGGATTTAGCTAATAAAACAACAAAAAATCCTGAGGTTACTCTTAGTTGAATTGAACTGTGCCCGTGTCTCACTGTGCCCGTGTCTCACTGTGCCCGTGTCTCACTGTGCCCGTGTCTCACTGTGCCCGTGTCTCACTGTGCCCGTGTCTCACTGTGCCCGTGCTTCAATCACTGTGCCCCTACCTAATGCAGATTTTCATGGTATACGGATTTTACTGCTACACCGGTGGCCATTCCAGTATTCAAAAGCCGCGCCTCCTTCTCGTCTGTGATAGGCGGAACACTCAATTTCCCAGCATTCAGTGTTCCGCCTATCATGGTCATCCTCATAACACAGACGAGGATGAGAGGATGTCCGTGATAGGCTGAATACTGCCTGCTGTGAAATTGAGTGTTCCGCCTATCACAGACGACGAGGACTCGGGAGGCGCAGCTTTTGAACACTGCAATGGCCGCCGTCTGTCTGCATGACACGCTGATCAGGTAGGCAGACGGCGGCTGCAGCGAGTAGATGTAATTGGGGTAACGCTGCCCAGTGCCATTATGGATACGCCCCCTGCAGTCCTGCTACGGAAACTTTGCAGGGAAAAAAATATATATATATTTTTTTTTTTTTTTCAAAAAATAAATAAATCGATTTTCTTCAAAACTGAATCGATTTGAGCTCAAAACTCGATTCAATATTAAAATCGATTTTTTTCCCAGCCCTACCGCAGTGCTGTACAGAGAACACTGAGCCACTCACATCAGTATCTGCGACAGAGGAGCTTACACTCTAATGTCCCCTCAGTCTTAAACTGCGCTAGTATTGGAGTGTAAGCTCCTCTGGTACAGAGACTGATGTGACTGGCTCAGTGTTCTCTGTACAGCACTGCGGTATATGTGAGAGCTATATAATAATAGTGTGCGGGGGGGGACCATTAGAGTGTAAGCTCCTCTGGTTCCCTGTACAACACTGGGGAATATGTCCGTACACCCCAGAGCAGGCAGTAGTAGGTAGTGAACTATGATGTCAGTTGGCACCGAGCTGCGCTCACCATGTTGGGTTCAGTACGGCTGGGCGGCTCACGGCCTAAAAACTGTTTTTGTGTTGTTGGGGTTGTCGGCGGTCTACACTGCACTTGTATTGGGAGAAATGAGGATTCTGTTTTTTTTTTTTTTTTTTTGTCTTTTTAGAAGCAGAGATGCCATCAAATCATGGTACTGGTTGTGTCGGTTGATTCTTTCCTGTGCCGTGTATACAGGAGGTTGTTGCTGTATGATTGGTTGTATGTCAGTGGCGGTCCTCTGTTAATGTATATGAAGGCGGGGGAGTCTGAGGATTGAAGGGGTGACGCGCTCAGAGTGAAGTGCATCCTTGTTCTGGGGTTAGTCGTATTAGATCAGCCAGGCAACCAGCATTTCCAGAAGGATCAGTCGGCAGTGACAGGTCTGGTATGAGGATGTCTCGCCTGTCCCGGATGAGGTGCAGCGCTGGTGGCAGTTTCTGTTTTTATTGATGAGCTGCAGAGCCGGGAGGAACGCTCGTTCACCTTCTCAGAGGAGGTGTGAGAATGGAGAACGCCTGAAGAGACAACCAACCAGGAAGACACCGGCATCACCAGGAAGACCGAGCCATCTTTATTGCAGCGTGTGCATCTTAAAGGGCCGGATTCTCCAGAACTGGTTATAGGTGGAGCCTGCTGGACTCCAAGCACTAGTCTGCCGGAATTGGCGGCGGTCTGCCGGAATTGGCGGCGGCCTGCCGGAATTGGCGGTAAAATGCCCACTGGAGTTCCCTGCTGCTGCATTTTTTTACTTCTCTTGGATTCTCACTTCTCATGCTGCAGTCTGTGCAACGGACATCCTCACTCCCGCCTTCCCCTTCAGTCTTGCACAGTTGTAGCGGCTCCTCTGCTGGACTGAAGGCTTCCTCTGATTTCACTGCACACTGTGAGCTTCTCACCATGTGCACTAGAAGGTGCAGCAAGTCAGATAGAGCCCCGTCTCTTTTTCTGGCTGCAGGGCGTCCAGCATCATCTGGCATTTTCCTCCCCCCTGTCCTTGGCTCACCTTTCATTTATTGGATTTCAGTTCTTTCAATCATGGGGTTTCAGCATCACATGTGGGGCGTTGCCTATGTAAATGCAGGTGTGAGTGATTGATTGTGCTTGCTATTAGTCCTTAATCCCAGAGAGAGGCACCATGGAGCATCTTTCTTTATCCTTAAAGCTGATCTTTAGTTTCGATTTAGTTTGTGCGGGCCAAGCTGGCCATATAACACGGCTCCTCCGGCTCCTAAATGCTGTAGAGGAGCACAATTGCAAGTGTTGCACTTGTATTCATATGATGAGCCCCCGCCTCCTTCCACATAAGCCCCGCCCACTTTTGTACTTTTCTGTTGCCGAACGCTCCGCTTCCCAGGAGAACATTTTAAGTCCATGAGTTCTCCTCCTTCCTGCATTGTGCTGCCAATATTCGGGTCTGCTGGGAAGAGTTCTACTTTACCTTTATGGTGACGGAAATGTTCGTACTAGAGGTGCACCGAAAATAAAATGTCAGTACCGAAAATTCAGGATTCACTTGACTGAAATTGATAAAAAAAAATATATCTATAGAGGGAGAGGGGGATGTGGAGGGAGAGGGGGATGTGGAGGGAGAGGGGGATGTGGAGGGAGAGGGGGAGGGATTTGTAGATGGAGGGGGGGTGGGAGAGGGAGATGGAGGGGGGGTGGGAGATATATGGATGGATATATAGATAGTAGGGCTGTTACTGATTAAAATTTTCGTGTTCGATTAATCGTTTTTTTTTTTAAATCGATTAATCGACTAATTTGGATTAATTATAACGCACATACAGATCCAACTACTTTTAGCTGATCTCCTTGCGGGCCGATTCCCAGTGCAGCTCCCAACCACTGGAAAAATCGATAGCAGGATACAAAAAACACACAAAGGCAGCGCTCGATGGGAAGAGCATTAAAACTTTTATAGTCTTCAAGTAGGTAACAAAATAAATATTGCACTGGAGATAAAATCTATGGTAGCAAAAGCAGTCATAAAAACATGTAGCTAAGTATGATACTGGTATAAAAATGTGTACAACGATACCACTGCTGAATCCAGATGAGAAGGGGCTAACATCAGTCCGTCGGCATGTAGATGTCCCGTGAAGGGAACTATCACAACTCCCAGTGGATGGCTGTAGAATCCCAGGTTGATAGAGGAAAATGTAACAGCCCTTGCGTGTGGCAGATAGTAAGGTCCCGCCGGCATGCAGATATGAAGGCACAGCAAAGGAGCCATTCAGATGGACACGGCAAGCCCAAAGAATTTTGATCGATCAAAGCGATTAATCGAGGAATTAATAGTTAATTTCCACAGCCCTAATAGAGATCAATTTTTTTATATCTTGAATTTAAACTAATATGAATTAGTCGGCCATTATCGGCACCTTTTTTGAAGCAGTGTTAAAAATCCTTGCTGCATTTTTCATGCACATTTGGCAAACTGCACCCAAAACGCACCTCCCTATTGAAATGCGTTTAAAAACACAGCAAGAACGCATCACAAATGCACCCGTGTTGCGATTTTGATGCATTTTTTGTCACATGACCTATGGAAAAATGCACCATTAGCACAGTAAAATCGCTGGCATTTTCGGCAGCCATTATCGGCACTTTTTTTTTTTTTCTTTCGGCGCAATGCTGAAAACCCTATTTTCAGCAGGTAGAATTTCGATGCATCACTAGTCTGTACATCGATTTGGCTTTTCCAGTTTTCATAGGATTTGCCTTCTGCATGATCTTCCATCCAATTTTTGTTAATAGATGATAGAGATCAGATGCTGTGTCTTCACTTCCTCAGTGTAATACTTCCCTACGGCTCTGGTCGGCTCCTTCCTTCAGTGTTACCAGTCTGAGGTTGCACGGTGACTTTGCATATGAGGACATCCAGGGACTGCACACAGGACAGCGGGGGGGTGAGAGAGCCAGAGAAACGCGTCGGGTATTACACCTTATTCCACATATATTGAGCTAAGAAGCAACTCCAGGACTTACAAAACAAAGCAGTAGGGCCACACTGCAAAGGTGTGTTTTTTTTTGTTTTTTTTTTGTTTTTTTTTTGTTTTTTTTTTGTTTGTTTTTTGTTTTGTTTTGTTTTTTTAAGTTTCTGGCATTGGATTTTAAATCATGCAGGAGGCCTGTATGAAGGAATCCTGACAGGTCATGTTTTTTTGACTTTCGGGTATGTGCACAGCCACGTTTTGTTAGTCTCGGGTTCAACTTGTACAGAGATTTGGGAAGTGTGACCAGCGCGTGATCCGGGGAACCAGGTTGGGCAGCACCTCTGCGTTCTGTTTGCTGTGAACATTGATAGATGAGGCCTGAGGTAAAGGATGCTGGGAAATGACTTGAGAATCTCCAGGAAAGGGGTATATCAGTCTCTGGAGGGGGCAATGCAGGAGGGGTCCTGTTGGGTATTCCCTGGAGGGGACAATGCAGGGGGGTTCCTGTTGGGTATTCCCTGGAGGGGACAATACAATGCAGGAGGTTTCCTGTTGGGAGTCCCTGGAGGGGACAATGCAGGAGGTTTCCTGTTGGGAGTCCCTGGAGGGGACAATGCAGGAGGTTTCCTGTTGGGAGTCCCTGGAGGGGACAATGCAGGAGGTTTCCTGTTGGGAGTCCCTGGAGGGGACAATGCAGGAGGTTTCCTGTTGGGAGTCCCTGGAGGGGACAATGCAGGAGGTTTCCTGTTGGGAGTCCCTGGAGGGGACAATGCAGGAGGTTTCCTGTTGGGAGTCCCTGGAGGGGACAATGCAGGAGGGTTCCTGTTGGGAGTCCCTGTAGGGGACAATGCAGGAGGGTTCCTGTTGGGAGTCCCTGGAGGGGACAATGCAGGAGGGTTCCTGTTGGGAGTCCCTGGAGGGGACAATGCAGGAGGGTTCCTGTTGGGAGTCCCTGGAGGGGACAATGCAGGAGGGTTCCTGTTGGGAGTCCCTGGAGGGGACAATGCAGGAGGGTTCCTGTTGGGAGTCCCTGGAGGGGACAATGCAGGAGGGTTCCTGTTGGGAGTCCCTGGAGGGGACAATGCAGGAGGGTTCCTGTTGGGAGTCCCTGGAGGGGAAAATGCAGGAGGGGTCCTGTTGGGAGTCCCTGGAGGGGACAATGCAGGAGGGGTCCTGTTGGGGGTCCCTGGAGGGGACAATGCAGGAGGGGTCCTGTTGGAAGTCCCTGGAGGGGACAATGCAGGAGGGGTCCTGTTGGGAGTCCCTGGATTGGACCATGCAGGAGGGTTTCTGTTGGGTATTCCCTGGAGGGGACCATGCAGGAGGGTTCCTGTTGGGTATTCCCTGGAGGGGACCATGCAGGAGTGGTCCTGTTGGGTATTCCCTGGAGGGGGACAATGCAGGAGGGTTCCTGTTGGGTATTCCCTGGAGGGGGACAATGCAGGAGGGTTCCTGTTGGGAGTCCCTGGAGGGGGACAATGCAGGAGGGTACCTGTTGGGTATTCCCTGGAGGGGACAATGCAGGAGGGTACCTGTTGGGTATTCCCTGGAGGGGACAATGCAGGAGGGTACCTGTTGGGTATTCCCTGGAGGGGACAATGCAGAAGTGGTTCCTTTTTGGATTCCCTGGAGGGGTCCCCTCAGTTCCCGCAGAGGAGACACTGGAGGAAGAGGGAGCCTTTCGTAGTCCCCGGAGGAGACCCTGCAGGCGGGGTCCTTTTAGAGTCTCTGGAGGAATGCCATATTTTATGGTTTTTGGGGAATTGGGACAGTGAATGATATTTCTGTAGAATATGGATGGAGGAGCTGTTGATGGGTTTAGTGATGTAACTGAAATCCGGGACATGAAACGCATTGCAGGTGTGCAATGAGTTTGTTCGTTGTGCCCCGGGGGGGGGGGGGGGGGGAATTCAGACTATTATCACATCTTATTTGTGTCTTTGGAAATTTCCCACCATGCAGTAATACAAGTCTGTTCATCAAAGTCCGATATCAAGTTTGAGATAAATTACCACAAATTCAATAATAAATACTTTGAAAAATGTAATTGATCATTAAAGTCAATTGACTAAAAGGAACACACATTGGTTATTGATCTCCTGGTGTACAAAGTAACAATGAGGGGATCTCCAAGTATACAATGTATCGGTGTGCGGATGTTCTTCACGGCTTTCTGGGATGTGAATACATTGTAACATTGTACTAGAGGAAGATCGTTCTGCGAATGAAGACCACTGAGCCTCTTTCATCATATTTCTGTGCTCCTTCATTCATAGAATTGGCTTTCTCTGGTGCATTAGCCTGTAAAAATAAACACTAAAAATAAACACTAGATTTAAAGTGATTCTAAAAGATAATTTAAGAAAAAATAAACGGGTTACACTTGCCTGCTCTTTGTAATGGTTTTGCACAGAGCAGCCTCCGACCCCCCCCCCTCTTGTTGGGGGGTCCTCTGCTATCGCTCCAGGTCCCCCGTCCCCCCCCCCCATTTCTTTATAAATTTAGGCCAATATGTATTCTGCTAGATATTTTTGGTAAACGCAACAATTTTAGCAACTACAAAATAGTGGATGGATTTATGGACTTTTTATTTATTTTATACTAGTAATGGGGGCGATCAGCGGCTTATAGCAGCACTGAAACATTGCAGCGGACAATCAGACATTGACACTTTGTGGGAACTAGTGACACTAAGGCGCTGTTGCGCTAAAAATAGCGCCTGCAATGCTCCCCCAAAAAGCCGCTCCATTGTATCCAATGTGAAAGCCCGCGGGCTTTCACACTGGAGCGTTGCGCTTGCAGGAGGCTAAAAAAAACTCCTGCAAGCCACATCCTATAGCGCCCCTGCCCATTGAAATCAATGGGGTAGCGCCGCAAACAGGTGTTATTGCGGGCGTTTTTAACCCTTTTTCGGCCGCTAGCGGGGGTTAAAATCCCCCCGCTAGCGTCCGCAAATCGCGGCAAAAACGACGGTATAGCAGCGCTAAAAATAGTGCCACTATACCGCCAGTGCTTCAGTGTGAAAGTAGCCTAATACAGTGATCAGTGCTAAGAATACGCACTGTCACTGTACTAATGTCACTGGCTGGGAAGGCAACTGATGTTTTTGCGTGCTGCTTTTACTAGCGGAAGTGATGGATTTTATTCCCTTTGCAGTAATTCCATCCTCCCCCCCCCCCCCCCCCCCCCCCCGTCAGAACGGAGATCTACTTTGTTTACAGATCCCTGTTCTGGGTGTTGTACAGACGATCGGATGGTGCCGGTTAGGGATAGACCTTATATCAATTTTTCATTGCTGATACGATACCGGTATTTCGTCCACCTCTCCTGCCGAAAGCCGTTATTTTTTTGATGATTTATTTTTTTGGTGATTTATTTTTTACAGTCATTTCAATTTATTCTTTTTTTATCACTGTTATTGCTTTCACAAAGAATGTAAACATCCCTTGTGACAGTAATAGAACGTGACAGGTACTCTTTATGGAGAGATCGGGGGTCTATAAGACCCCAAACCCCTCCTATGCACTTGAAAGTATTTAAAACGTCAAGATCGGTGTTTTTGAATACTTTATTTTTTTTAAAACTAGCGCCTTTAGAGCCAGTTCACACAGGGGCGGCTTGAAGTCGCCCCAAGTCGCACTGTTTTTAAAACGAATTGAAGTGAATGGAGATGTTTTAATGTACACGACTGCAGTCGCTCCAACTTCAAAAAAGGTTCCTGTACAACTTCAATCCGACTTCTAGGCGACTTGTACCCATTGATTTCAATAGAAGTCGCCTCAGAAGTCGGATCCCTTGTCTTTACTGCAGCGACTTTTCAGGAAATTAAAATAGTTTTTAGGGCAAACCCCTCCCTCAGAGCTGATTCAAGGTTGATTGGCCACTGGAATGCCTCCTGTCCTGGAGGCGACTTGTAAGTTGCCCCATGTCGCGCTGTGGTGCAGGCTCAGGTCGCCTCCAAAGAGTCGTGTTGCCCCTGTGTGAACCGGCTCTTAGGATGCCAGTAATCCGGGAAGTGATGTCATGACATTGCTTCCGGATTACTAGATCTGAGACCCAAACGAAGCATTGGCTGTGTTCGGGTTTTCAGCCAGCCAGCGGACATGCCGGCTGGTTGCTCGGGCCTCCCGGTGGGACGGGAGGGCCCGGGCGAGCGGCAGCGTCTTGCTATGGGCACACTCGTTAAGGGGGAGGAGCCAGGAGCGATGGCAGGGGATCCGCGAGGAGATGGTTCGGGGGCCAATCTGTGCAATACCCTTGCACAGAGCAGGTAAATATAAAATGTTTCTTATTTTGGTAACAAAAAATGACCTTTACAACCACTTTAAAGTTCCAAATAACTCAGAACATAAATATATAACGCATTTGTCAAATAACGCATGTGTGTTGGTGAATTTACCACTTTTGAGGAAAAACCTCACAAGGTATTTATTTCTCTAAGTAAATTGCCCCCCACAGAAATCCTCCACTTTGCTTGGTTTTTATACTCTGAACGATTCATAAGTGGACTGTGATCAGTGATGATGTTGCCCATGGCAACCAGACCCTTTCCTCCTCTGTGTTCAGCACAGGAACAAACGCTTTGCAGGATTCTCATACACGGGACTGCTGGGTTTATACTGAGGACTTTCTCGTCATATTGTGTGAATGCCATTCCTCATTCTGCAGCCTACACAGAGGAGCTCCCAGCATGCATCTAGGATCACCCACACATAAGATAAAGGAAAGTTGTGGGGGTTTATCTGACAGGCTGTATGATGGAAGGATAGGAAGCTATGCAAGTTTGGGGGGAGCATTGTTGAGATGGAGGAGCGGTGTGAGTTTGGAGTGATGTGGGGATGAGAAAGTTGTGAGTGTGGGGGTGGAAGTATTGCAGAGATGGGGGGGGGGAGCAGTGAGTGTAGGGATGGGTTAGTAGTGGTTGCAGGGGAGGAGAATAGTGATGAGGGGGGGGGGGGAGTAGGGGTGAGCAGTGAGTGCAGGGATAGGTGAGTATTGATTGCAGTGGGAGATCATTGATGATGGTGGGTAAAGGGGGAGAGCAGTGAGTGGCGGTGATGGAGTAGTGGTTACAGGGGGAGAGCAGTGATGTGTGGGGGGGCAGTGAGTGATGGGTGAGAGCAGTGATTTGGGGGGGGGAGCAGTGCAGAGATGGGTGAGAGCAGTGATTTGGGGGGGAGCAGTGCAGGGATGGGTGAGAGCAGTGATTGGGGGGGGGGGGGACAGTGCAGGGATGGGTGAGAGCAGTGATTGGTGAGAGCAGTAATGGGGGGGGCAGTGCAGGGATTGGTGAGAGCAGTGATTGGGGGGGCAGTGCAAGGATGGGTGAGAGCAGTGATTGGGGGGGGCAGTGCAAGGATGGGTGAGAGCAGTGATTGGGGGGGGGCAGTGCAGGGATGGGTGAGAGCAGTGATTGGGGGGGGGGACAGTGCAGGGACGGGTGAGAGCAGTGATTGGGGGGGGGAGCAGTGCAGGGATGGGTGAGAGCAGTGATTGGGGGGGGCAGTGCAGGGATGGGTGAGAGCAGTGATTGGGGGGCAGTGCAGGGTTGGCTGAGAGCAGTGATTGGGGGGGGGGGGAGCAGTGCAGGGTTGGGTGAGAGCAGTGATTGGGGGGGAGCAGTGCAGGGATGGGTGAGAGCAGTGATTGGGGGGGGGAGGGAGCAGTGCAGGGTTGGGTGAGAGCAGTGATTGGGGGGGGGGAGCAGTGCAGGGTTGGGTGAGAGCAGTGATTGGGGGGGGAACAGTGCAGGGTTGGGTGAGAGCAGTGATTGGGGGGGGGGGAGCAGTGCAGGGATGGGTGAGAGCAGTGATTGGGGGGGGGGGAGCAGTGCAGGGATGGGTGAGAGCAGTGATTGGGGGGGGGGGGAGGGAGCAGTGCAGGGATGGGTGAGAGCAGTGATTGGGGGGGAGGGAGCAGTGCAGGGATGGGTGAGAGCAGTGATTGGGGGGGAGGGAGAAGTGCAGGGTTGGGTGAGAGCAGTGATTGGGGGGGGAGGGAGCAGTGCAGGGATGGGTGAGAGCAGTGATTGGGGGGGAGGGAGCAGTGCAGGGTTGGGTGAGAACAGTGATTGGGGGGGGAGCAGTGCAGGGTTGGGTGAGAGCAGTGATTGGGGGGGGGGAGCAGTGCAGGGATGGGTGAGAGCAGTGATTGGGGGGGGGGGAGCAGTGCAGGGATGGGTGAGAGCAGTGATTGGGGGGGGGAGCAGTGCAGGGATGGGTGAGAGCAGTGATTGGGGGGGAGCAGTGCAGGGATGGGTGAGAGCAGTGATTGGGGGGGAGCAGTGCAGTGATGGGGGGGGGGGAGCAGTGCAGGGATGGGTGAGAGCAGTGATTGGGGGGGGCAGTGCAGGGATGGGTGAGAGCAGTGATTGGGGGGGGGCAGTGCAGGGTTGGCTGAGAGCAGTGATTGGGGGGGGGAGCAGTGCAGGGTTGGGTGAGAGCAGTGATTGGGGAGGGGGGAGCAGTACAGGGTTGGGTGAGAGCAGTGATTGGGGTGAGAGCAGTGATTGGGGGGGGGAGCAGTGCAGGGTTGGGTGAGAGCAGTGATTGGGGGGGGGGGAGCAGTGCAGTGATTGGGTGAGAGCAGTGATTGGGGGGGGGAAGCAGTGCAGGGATGGGTGAGAGCAGTGATTGGGGGGTGAGAGCAGTGATTGGGGGGGGGGAGCAGTGCAGGGATGGGTGAGAGCAGTGAGTGGGGGGGGGGAGCAGTGCAGGGATGGGTGAGAGCAGTGATTGGGGGGGAAGCAGTGCAGGGATGGGTGAAAGCAGTGATTGGGGGGGGAGGGAGCAGTGCAGGGTTGGGTGAGAGCAGTGATTGGGGGGGGGGGGAGCAGTGATTGGGGGAGGGAGCAGTGCAGGGATGGGTGAGAGCAGTGATTGGGGGGGAGGGAGCAGTGCAGGGTTGGGTGAGAGCAGTGATTGGGGGGGGGGAGCAGTGCGGGGTTGGGTGAGAGCAGTGATTGGGGGGGGGGGGGAGCAGTGCAGGGTTGGGTGAGAGCAGTGATTGGGGGGGGAGCAGTGCAGGGTTGGGTGAGAGCAGTGATTGGGGGGGGGGAAGCAGTGCAGGGATGGGTGAGAGCAGTGATTGGGGGGTGAGAGCAGTGATTGGGGGGGGGGAGCAGTGCAGGGATGGGTAAGAGCAGTGATTGGGGGGGGGAGCAGTGCAGGGGGGGGAGGGAGCAGTGCAGGGTTGGGTGAGAGCAGTGATGGGGGGGGGAGGGAGCAGTGCAGGGATGGGTGAGAGCAGTGATTGGGGGGGGGGGAGCAGTGCAGGGTTGGGTGAGAGCAGTGATTGGGGGGGGGAGCAGTGCAGGGTTGGGTGAGAGCAGTGATTGGGGGGGGGGGGCAGTGCAGGGTTGGGTGAGAGCAGTGATTGGGGGGGGGAGCAGTGCAGGGATGGGTGAGAGCAGTGATTGGGGGGGGGGGGAAGCAGTGCAGGGATGGGTGAGAGCAGTGATTGGGGGGTGAGAGCAGTGATTGGGGGGGGGGGGAGCAGTGCAGGGATGGGTAAGAGCAGTGATTGGGGGGGGGGGAGCAGTGCAGGGGGGGGAGGGAGCAGTGCAGGGTTGGGTGAGAGCAGTGATTGGGGGGGGGGGAGGGAGCAGTGCAGGGATGGGTGAGAGCAGTGATTGGGGGGGGGGGAGCAGTGCAGGGTTGGGTGAGAGCAGTGATTGGGGGGGGGGGAGCAGTGCAGGGTTGGGTGAGAGCAGTGATTGGGGGGGGGGAGCAGTGCAGGGTTGGGTGAGAGCAGTGATTGGGGGGGGGGGAGCAGTGCAGGGATGGGTGAGAGCAGTGATTGGGGGGGGGGGAGCAGTGCAGGGATGGGTGAGAGCAGTGATGGGGGGGGAGCAGTGCAGGGACGGGTGGGAGCAGTGATTGGGGGGGCTCCCAATCCATGTAGATCTCATAGATCAGCCTTTGTAGATAATCCGGGTATATTCTCAGGTATATTATATAGATGGTCGGAGTCCAGGGAGGTCTGTGTGGTGTTTGGGTGGAGAAGTAGCGGCGGTGTGTGATGGTGACAGCCGTGGTTTACATTACAGCAGAACTTCAGCTGGAGAGATAAATAGAAGAGCTCCAGTGTGTGTTACTTGTTTATATTGCAAAATATGTTGAGTTCTGTTGATGTGTTCTAGTTGGTGACTCACTTCTCCCGTCACTCTGTGTGCTGTATATTCACTCCGTACAAAGCCTTCCACCCCTCCGCTTCCTGTGTCATGTCTCCACCTCCAGCCTGCTCATTGGTCAGGGAATGACAATTGTCACACTGCTGAGACCCTCTCTGTACTCTTCCTTTTCTACTCCATGTACCATACCTCTGCTCGACGTCCCCCAGTACACAAAACCTGTTGGCATACAGGAAATGTGATGCAATGCTGGACATACTCCAATACTCAGTGCATCTTGTATTAAAGCGTGAATCCACGCAGATAGGTTTGACTGGCCCCCCTCAATATTGGCGGAAGGCGCTCCGCCCTGGCCCCCCTCAATATTGGCGGAAGGCGCTCCGCCCTGGCCCCCCTCAATATTGGCGGAAGGCGCTCCGCCCTGGCCCCCCTCAATATTGGCGGAAGGCGCTCCGCCCTGGCCCCCCTCAATATTGGCGGAAGGCGCTCCGCCCTGGCCCCCCTCAATATTGGCGGAAGGCGCTCCGCCCTGGCCCCCCTCAATATTGGCGGAAGGCGCTCCGCCCTGGCCCCCCTCAATATTGGCGGAAGGCGCTCCGCCCTGGCCCCCCTCAATATTGGCGGAAGGCGCTCCGCCCTGGCCCCCCTCAATATTGGCGGAAGGCGCTCCGCCCTGGCCCCCTCAATATTGGCGGAAGGCGCTCCGCCCTGGCCCCCCTCAATATTGGCGGAAGGCGCTCCGCCCTGGCCCCCCTCAATATTGGCGGAAGGCGCTCCGCCCTGGCCCCCCTCAATATTGGCGGAAGGCGCTCCGCCCTGGCCCCCCTCAATATTGGCGGAAGGCGCTCCGCCCTGGCCCCCCTCAATATTGGCGGAAGGCGCTCCGCCCTGGCCCCCCTCAATATTGGCGGAAGGCGCTCCGCCCTGGCCCCCCTCAATATTGGCGGAAGGCGCTCCGCCCTGGCCCCCCTCAATATTGGCGGAAGGCGCTCCGCCCTGGCCCCCCTCAATATTGGCGGAAGGCGCTCCGCCCTGGCCCCCCTCAATATTGGCGGAAGGCGCTCCGCCCTGGCCCCCCTCAATATTGGCGGAAGGCGCTCCGCCCTGGCTCCCCTCAATATTGGCGGAAGGCGCTCGACTCTGGCTCTCCTCTTTTGACATTGGCGGCGGGCGCTCGGCTCTGGCTCTCCTCTTTTGACATTGGCGGCGGGCGCTCGGCTCTGGCTCTCCCCTTTTGACATTGGCGGCGGGCGCTCGGCTCTGGCTCTCCCCTTTTGACATTGGCGGCGGGCGCTCGGCTCTGGCTCCCCCCTTTTGACATTGGCGGCGGGCGCTCGGCTCTGGCTCCCCCCTTTTGACATTGGCGGCGGGCGCTCGGCTCTGGCTCCCCCCTTTTGACATTGGCGGCGGGCGCTCAGCTCGGCCCCCCCCCCTAAATATTAGCGGATGGTGCTCAGCTCTGGGGCCTGCCCTCGATATCTTCTCCCCTGACTAATATTTGGGGCACCATGCAGATTTGTAGAATGTTTGTGAATAGCTCTGTGTACAGAACATCGGCCTCTCCTTCCCTTCTCTATGGTGTAACGTCCTGTTTAACGCTGATGGGAAGTTTATCAGCCAGGAAAAGGTTAGCGAACTCCTACTGACTCATTTCCTTTCACTTGAAACCAGCAAAAGAAAACTCTTCTTTGTGTTCAGATCTGGAATATCGAGCTGCCATGTGACCCGGCCTCCCACCTCACCGAAAGATCCACATCGAGGGGTTCGCTGAGTTTTTGTTTTATGTTTGTATTTCTGTCTCTGCAGGGAAGATTTGTGATCAGTCAGGGAGGAGCACTTTGCTGACAGTTATTTAAATGTCCGATTTTCTTGGTCTCCTCCGGTCAGATATGAAGAAGTCCTGTTTAAAGGTCCCAGATAAGAGATCTGTCTGCTGATTGGCTGCGGTTATTATTCTGGTTGACCTGCTTTTATGTCTGTAAAACTCTCAAACCTCCTCCTGTGTTCTCTGGCAGATTATTCTGATATTGGAGAGTTGTCTGGCTGAGTATCTGGATGCAGTATGTCCTCTGTAGTCACTTATGTACCCCCATGCCAGTTTTTACTCATTACATTTTCTGGGTATGGCACTAATGAGGTGTAATTGGCACAACTGACTGTGTCTGTTGTCTTCCCTGTGCAGCCTCTGGTCCATCATGTCTGCTTTTTTTTTTTTTTTTCACTGTGCAGCCTTCAGCCTGGCCTGTTGGTGCGTTAATGGTGTCTTCTCTGTTCATTCTCTGGCCTGGTGGCATTTTAAATGTGTATTTACTATGCAGCCTTCAGCTTGGCCTGTCTGTGTGTTTACTGTGTCTTTGTGCAGCCTTAAACCTGGGCTGTTGGTATGTCTATTTTGTGTTTACAATATCTGTCTTCTGTCTGCAGCCTCCAGCTTGGCCTGTCGGTGTGTTTTTTACTGTGTCATCTCTGTGCAGCCTTCAGCTTGGCCTGTTGGTGATTTCACTGCATCTGCCTTCTCTGTTCACCTTTTTGATCTGTGTGTTTACTGTGTCTTTGTGGAGCCTTAAACCTGGCCTGTTGGTATGTCTATTCCCTGCTTACAATATCTGTCTGCAGCCTCCAACTTGGCCTGTCTGTGTGTTTTACTGTGTCATCTCTGTGCAGCCTTCAGCTTGGCCTGTTGATGATTTCACTGCATCTGCCTTCTCTGTTCACCGTTTGATCTGTTGGTGTGTTTTACTGTGTCTTTGTGGAGCCTTAAACCTGGGCTGTTGGTATGTCTATTCCGTGTTTACTCTGTCTGCAGCCTCCGGTGTGGCCTGTCGGCGTGTTTTACTGTCTTCTCTGTACAGCCTCTGGCCTGTCGGTGTTTTTTTTTTTTTTGGGGGGGGGGTCTGTCTCCATTGTGCATCCTTCGGCTTGGCCTGTTGGGGTATTTATGCCACGTACACATGATATGAAAATCGGACGGCAGATCGGCTGACTTTTTTCGCTTAATAGTCGTAAGTAGAAATTGAATAGGTTACTAAAGTCACAAATTCTCGTACGACAGGAAAAAAAAATCGGAAGTGATGTCATGTGTTGTAATGTATTTGTGTTGTATTTTCGGACGACAGCTATACTGACGAACGAAAATCGTACGATCTGATATCGTACAAGGAAAATTTTCGTGCATGTCCGATTAAAATATCGGATGAATTGTCGTGATCGGTTCTCGAAAGCCCTGTACTAACGATCTGATTTATCGTACGATCGCGTCGAAAGCTGTATTTTTCGTCCGATTTTTGGATCGTGTGTACGGACCATTACTGTATGTGTCTTCTCTGTGCACTCCTCAGTCTGTCAGTGTGTTTACTCTATACCGGTGATGGCGAACCTCAGCACCCCAGATGTTTTGGAACTACATTTCCCATGATGCTCATGCACTCTGCAGTGTAGTGGAGCATCATGGGAAATGTAGTTCCAAAACATCTGGGGGGCCGAGGTTCTCCATCACTTCTCTATACCTTCACTGTGTATTCTCCAGCTTGGCCTGTTGGTGTTTCCTGTGTCTTTGTGCAGCCTTCAGCTTGACCTGTTGCTATGTTAACCGTGTCTTCTATCTGCAACCTCTGTCAGTGTTTACTGTGTCTCCTTTGCGCTGCCTCCAGCCTGGCCTGTTTGTGTGTTTACTGTATCTGTCTTCTCTGTACAGCTTCAGCCCCGGCCTGTTGGTGCATTTAATGTGTCTGTCCTCATTGTGCAGCCTTCGGGTTGGCCTGTTGGTGAGTTTACTGTATCTGTCTTCTCTGTGCACCCCTCAGTATGTTGGTTTTGCGTTTGCTGTGCATCTTCACTGTGCTGCCTCCAGCTTGGCCTGTCAGTGTTTTTACTGTGTCTTCTATTGGCACCCTCGGTCTGTTTGGTGTGTTTTTTACTGGGCATCTTCACTGTGCAGCCTCCAGCTTGAACCATTGGTGTGGTTACTGTAGCTTCAATCAGCAACCTCCTGGTGTGTCGGTGCTTATTTCTTTTTATTTTTTTTTTGTTTTTTCCAGCATCGCAGAAACCCACTACAGTCCATTTACCATGCTTTCCTATGGGTCACGTTCACATCTGTGCGTGTTTTTAACCTGTGCGTTTTTAGGAGTGGGTCAGGGACTTTTTTTTTTTTCTGCCCACAGCAGGCTGTGTTTTTGTTTCCATAGACTTCCGCTGTGTTTTTGTTGGTTTCTCCCACATAACAGACACCTTGCAAAATGCATTAAAAACACGTCAAATGTGTGTGGAAAACCCCACTGCAAAACGCACCGGCAATACGCATCAACCACTACCTGCATAGATGGGAACTTAGCCTTACTGTGTCTTTTCTCTCTTTGCAGCCTCTGGCTTGTTGGTGTGTTTTCTCTACCTGTCCTCAGTTTGTCGGCGTGTTTATAGTGTCTTCACTATGCAGCCTCCAGCTTGGCCTGTTGGTGTGTATACTGCGTCTTTGTGCAGCCCCCAGCCTGGCCTGTCGGTGTGTGTGTATACTGCATCTTTGTGCAGCCTCCAGCTTGGCCTGTCGGTGTGTGTGTGTATACTGCATCTTTGTGCAGCCTCCAGCTTGGCCTGTCGGTGTGTGTGTATACTGCATCTTTGTGCAGCCTCCAGCTTGGCCTGTCGGTGTGTGTGTGTATACTGCATCTTTGTGCAGCCTCCAGCTTGGCCTGTCGGTGTGTGTGTGTATACTGCGTCTTTGTGCAGCCTCCAGCTTGGCCTGTCGGTGTGTGTATACTGCGTCTTTGTGCAGCCTCCAGCTTGGCCTATCGTGTATATACTGCGTCTTTGTGCAGCCTCCAGCTTGGCCTGTCGGTGCGTCTTTGTGCAGCCTCCAGCTTGGCCTGTCGGTGCGTCTTTGTGCAGCCTCCAGCTTGGCCTGTCGGTGCGTCTTTGTGCAGCCTCCAGCTTGGCCTGTCGGTGCGTCTTTGTGCAGCCTCCAGCTTGGCCTGTCGGTGCGTCTTTGTGCAGCCTCCAGCTTGGCCTGTCGGTGCGTCTTTGTGCAGCCTCCAGCTTGGCCTGTCGGTGCGTCTTTGTGCAGCCTCCAGCTTGGCCTGTCGGTGCGTCTTTGTGCAGCCTCCAGCTTGGCCTGTCGGTGCGTCTTTGTGCAGCCTCCAGCTTGGCCTGTCGGTGCGTCTTTGTGCAGCCTCCAGCTTGGCCTGTCGGTGCGTCTTTGTGCAGCCTCCAGCTTGGCCTGTCGGTGTTTTCGCTCTCCTCTCTCTGTGCAGCCTCTGGCCCGGCCTAGTTGTGTTTACTGTGTCTTCTCCATGCATCCTCTGGCCTGTCGGTGTGTATGACAGGAAGTGAGCCGACACAGACAGACACAGGAAACGCTGCTGTGAAATGGCTGCCAGTGACAGCCGCCCGTTCTCTGTTGTAGAACAATGATGACCTTTTTGGGCAGGGCAGTTCCTGTGAGTCCTGCACTGGCGGCTCTTCCTCTTCTCCCACTCTCTGTTCTTCTCCAATCCGCCCATCGCTCTAACTCTCTGGTGTAGGTGTCCTGAGTCACGCTCGGTGCGGGTAAGTGACGGAGACGGTGGTGCTGAATCTCTTCCAGATGTTTGGGAATTGTCTGCTTTTAAATGTCGTCCTGTAACTTTCTTCAGGCTGACAACTCCGCTGTGACATCAAATCCATCTGCTGCAAACTGTTCAATCGCACCACGGAGGACAAACTGCCTCCTCAATTAAAGGGGAACCCCTGTCAAAGGGCAGAACAAAATTTAGACTTTTATTTACATGTAAAAAGATAAATTGTGCCAATATTTTTGTATTTTTTTTTTTTTTTTCCTTTCAGCTTTTCATTGTTGTCTTTACTCCCTCTGAAGAGTTTCACCCTCTTGTTTGTCCTTTTGACTCCATCACTGGGCGGGTCCAGCAAAGAAAAAAAACTGAGCCCTCGTCCACACTGATGCGAATCAGATGCGTTCCAAAATGCAGAAATTCGCATGTCAAGTGAAATAACAAAACAATAACGTTTTCTATGAAGGCCGCTCACCTCCTATGCCGTGCAATTCTGATGCGGTCAAAAAAAAGGGTCCTGTGCGCGTTTAGTAGGGCCGAAACAACGGATCGATTAATCGGCAACTAATCAATTATGAAATTACTGTATATACTTGAGTATAAGCCGACCCGAATATAAGCCGAGGCACTTAATTTTACCACAAAAAAATAGGAAAACATATTGACTCGAGTATAAGCCTAGGGTGTCCATCTGCATGCCTCACTTTGCCTTACTGTGTCCATCTGTATGCCTCACTGCCCATGCCTAGACTGACGTTTAACATGGGAGTCTATGGAAGGGGTGCCTGGGTTTGAAAAATCTGTGGTCCCCAGCCGTAGGTTCCCCAGGTAACAAACTTTGCACACTTGTAGAGGAGACTTGGGGCTACATGTGTGCCAGGTTTCAGGTCCAGAGGACCTATGACCGGCCAGTACCGGGTCCCCAAAATCACCTGAGAAATTGCCATTTAACATGGGAGTCTATTGAAGGGGTGCCCGAATTTGAAAAATTGGTACTCCCCGGCCGTAGGTCCCCCGGACAACAAACTTTGCATACTTGTAGAGGAAGAGTGGGGCTACATGCGTGTCAAGTTTGGGGTCCAGGGGATCTACGGCCGGCCGGTACTGGGTCCACAAAGTCCGGGAGATCAGGCGCAAAAAGTTGACTCGAGTATAAGCCGAGGGGGGCATTTTCAGCACCAAAAAATGTGCTTATACTGTAATCGATTACCATTTTTATAATCGATTAATCGGCCAGTAACATAATGGGGTTAAAAAATGAGAATTGGCTTTTTATAGTACAAAAAGAGCAAATCTCTACTGTAAATATTATTTTCACAGTAAAAAAAACGAACCCCTTACAGTAGCGATTATTTGCTGTTTTTGTACAATTTGTTATGTTACTAAACATCTCCGGCCCGGGTCACACCTCTGTGCTTTTTGCAGAAACGCACTACAGTTCATTTACATGGTTTCCTATGGGACACGTTCACAGCCATGTTTTTTTCAGCTGCTGCGTATTTGGAAAGGGCAAAGACTTTTTTTTTTTTTTTTAACGCAAAAAGGTGCTACTTTTGTTTTTTTTGGTTCAATAGACTTCAATGGAGAATCTGCAGAAAAGCGTGTAATGCGTTTTTTGCGGCAATTTGTGTTTTTTAATCTGCCCAACAACATATTGGGCCAAAAAAATGCAAATCGCAGCAAAATTACCCATTTTTTTTTTTTTACGGTCATTAACCGATTAATCGAAACAATAATCGGGCAACTAATCGATTATGAAAATAATCGTTAGCTGCAGCCCTAGTGTTTAGTGAGGTGTGATGCAATTTTAAGCTTCAATCGCATTACAATCTCACTGCAAATTCGCACTCCAAACCACATGAAGATCGCACTGCATCCAGTGTGAACCTAGGCCAGTGATGGCGAACCTTGACACCCCAGATATTTTGGAACTACATTTCCCATGATGCTCCACTACACTGCAGAGTGCATGAGCATCATGGGAAATGTAGTTCCAAAACATCTGTGCCAAGGTTCTTCATCACTGACCTAGGCTAATTGTATTACAAGTCGGGCTGGTGATTTTTCCCCCCCAAAAAAATCTGCGATTTAAAAAAAAAAACTTTTTTTTTTTCCTGATGGACACTGCACCAGCAGGAGTTTTTAGGCGAGGCCGCGACTTCGGCCTAGTCCGCTGCAATCCTGGGAAATGGCCATGGACTAGGCCGAAGCCTCAGCTAAAAAAATCCAGCTTGCCGCGATCCTGGGAAAAGGCAACGAGGCCACAGTTTAGGCCTAGTCCGCGGCGTCCGGCCTCGCAGCCTTTTCCTAGGATCGTGGCGAGCTGCGGGCAGTTTAGGCGAGGCCGCGGCTTCAGCCTAGTCCTTGCCCAGCCCTAATTACAAGGCGCTTGGGATTATGGGGAGGAATGCAGGGTAAGGCTACGTAGGGGAGAGCAAAGGTCTGCTTTTACTGTAAAGCCCCATTCCCACCTGAGCATTGCAGAAATGTTCGTTCCCTCTTGGATTTTTGGGGCGGTTCTAGGCGTGATAAATGCCCCAAAGTAGCTCCAGAACCTTTTTACTTCAATGGAGAACTTGCAGAAAAGCATGCAATGTGTTTTTGCGGCAATTTGTGTTTTTTAATCTAGCCGAAAAAAAAAATTGGTGCCAAAAAATATGTAAAAATGCTCCAGAACCTTTTCAGTCATAGAGCATCAAGTTTTTTTTTTTTTTTCTTTCAGTGTGCATTTTGGTGTTTGTAGCCTGCCAAACGCATGTCTGCGACCTGCGCTTGGGGTCCTGTTAACAATTGGCTACCTGTCTGGGCTTGTTGCGGTGGGCATATGATTGGTGTGTCTGTGAACACTGACAGTTTATTACGGTCAGGAAAAAAAGCTTAAGTCGGTCCTCTTCCTAGACGGGAAGGAGTTTTCCAAAGCCCCTATAGGCTAAGACAGGCCGCACACGGAGCCAATTTCCAGGAAATAAATTTGCTTGCTTTCCCCCATCAGCACAGACAGGGGAATCCCCTCCCGCCGAGCAATTGTCTTCTCCGCCGGGCGAAGACTGTGATTATTGTTAGCGGTTATAGCAAAATCCGGCAGGTTGGTTGTACCCAAGTTGATTGGTCGAAAAGGTATTCTACTACATATTTTTGGTTAAAAATCCCAATAAGCGTATATTAGTTTTTGTGCAAAAGTTGTAGCATCTACAATCTAAGGGGGTGTATGTGTGTGTGTATATATGTATGTATGTGTATATGTGTATATATGTATGTATATGTGTATGTGTGTGTGTGTGTGTATATATATATATATATTGGAATTTTTATTTATTTTTACTAGTATTGGTGGCGATCAGTGACTTATAGTGGGGCACTGATATTGCAGCGGAAATCGGACACTAACTGACACTTTGCGGGAACCAGTGACACTAATACAGTCTAGGTTCCTTCTTTTTTTTTTTTTTTTCTTGATCCTGCCATATATCTAATCTCCCCCCCCCCCCCCTTTTTTTTGATCCTCTAATAAATCGAATCCCTCTTTCTTGATCCTGACATAAATTTAATCCTCCTTTTTTATTTTAATTTTTTTGATCCTGCCATTATTTTTGACCTTACATTGTGTTGAACATGAGTCTGCACTTTCACCTTCTTCTAGGGAATACATTTCTCCCTTGCAGTAATAAGGTCCCTAATATGTCATGTAGCATTTTTTTCTACACACTTATTTTTGGCTCAACAAAAAGACCTTTTATATTGCCTCTTTTCTCCCCCCCCCCCCCCCCTTCTCATGCTGGCTAAAAACGGGTGTTGTCACTAACCACTTGAATATTTGGTGGTATCAATTAAATATGTTAATTTTCTGTGACACTAACCTGATAGGCCAATTATGTAGAGATTGCGTGTGTGTGTGTGTGTGTGTATATATATATATATATATATATGTATATCTCTCTCTCTCTCACACACACACACACACACACACACACACACACACACACACACACACACACACACACACACACACACACACACACACACACAGCGGTTTCAAACTAGCTACGACTAAGGCTAGGGCTGCAACTAAGGCCGGTTTCACACTGGGGCGGTGGCGGTATAGCAAATACACACTGGGGCGCTATTCCGTCGGGATTGCAGAGGTATTCGGCCGCTAGCGGTGCGGTTTTAACCCCCGCTAGCGGCCGAAAAAGGTGAATGCAAACCGCGGCTACCAGGCGGTACTACCATTGCTTTCAATGGGAAGGAGCGGTAAACACACCGCTCCTCTCACCGCTCCAAAGATGCGGCTAGCAGGACTTTTTTTTAAGTCCTGTTAGCGCACCACTCCAGTGTGAAAGCCCTCGGGGATTTCACATTGGAGAGACAGGAGCCGCTGTTCAGGCTCGGTTTGCAGGCGCTATTTTTAGCAAAATAGCGCCTGCAAACCGCCCCAGTGTGAAAGAGACCAAACGATTATTTTCATAATCGATTAGTTGGCCGATTTATTGTTTCGTTTAATCGGTTAATAACCTCCAAAAAAGGTAATTTTGCTGCGATTTGCATTTTTACATATTTTTTGGGACCAATTTGTTGTTGGGCAGATTAAAAAACACATTGCATGCTTTTCTGCAAGTTCTCCATTGAAGTAAATTGAACAAAAAAAACAAAATAGCACCATTTTGCATTAAAAAAAAAAAAAAAAAAAGTCCTTGCCCTTTCCAAATACGCAGCAGCTGAAAAAATCATGTATGTGAACGTGTCCCATAGGAATCCATGTAAATAAACTGTAGTGTGTTTCTGCAAAAAGCACCAAAAAACAGAGGTCTGACCCGGGCCTGAGATGTTTAGTAACATAATGGGGTTAAAAAACTAAAATTAGTACAAAAAGAGCAAATAATTGCTACTGTAAGGGGTTAATTTTTTTACTTTGGGACAGTGAAAGTAATATTTACAGTAGCGATTTACTCTTTTTGTACTATAAAGGGCTAATTTCAGTTTTTTTAACCCCATTATGTTACTGGCCGATTAATCGATTACCATTTTCATAATCGATTAATTTCATAATCGATTAGTTGTCGATTAATCGATTAGTTGTTTGCGGCCCTAACTAAGGCTATTGCCGAAACGCGTCAACTTTATTGTTTTATTGTCACTCTGATGTACCAATAAACACTTCAAGGATTACAGTTTTGCCGGCTGTTCTTACTACTAATACAGTGATCAGTGCTAAAAATATGCACTGCCACTGTACTAATGACGCTAGCTGGGAAGGGGTTAACATCCCATGCGATCAAAGAGTTAACACTGTGCCTAGCCAGTGTTTTGTTGTACTATGAGGTGCTTTTACTAAGGGAAGTATTGGATTTTATTTCCTGCTTTGCATTGAAAGAAAATCCATTACTTCCCCACTGACCGGCCAGAGCTCTGCCTTGTTTACATGGGTAGTAGAGCTCTGTCCTGTGTGTCTTCCCGGCGATCGGCATCTGCTGTGTATAATCGCAGCACAGCAGAGTCGCTGGCGGTGCTCGCCCCCTTACCCGGAAGTGCTGGATATTGTAGCTAGAACGTGATCTGGTGCAGCAGAGCCGCCTTGCAGCCACATATTTAAGTGGTGCGGTTGCCAAGTGGTTAATATAAATCAGTATGAAATGTATCAAATGTAATTGCTAATTACCTGTAAAGTAAACAAAAAGAGCCTTCAATGCAGATGCCGTACACAAAGCACACGCATGTCCTGTCGTCTGAGCTTTGCGCTGCCTGTTTGTGTCGATGCGCAGATCACCGGCATGTAGGATAGTAGCCCTGCCTGGCAGCACGCACATAAAGGTGGCTACCCTGGGGCTCCAGGGGTCCATGCGAGGCAGCCACCCTATGGATTGAAATAAGGGGGAGAGAAGTTTATAGTGATGAGTTGAATGAAATGACTGATGAGAGCAGAGCTGTGGGAGGGATCCAGCAGACTCCGCCCACTACAGGAAAGGGTGGAGACGAGGGCAGAGTTGTGTGAGGGGCCCTGGAGGGCCCCACCCACTACAAGCTCCCCCCCATGGGATGGGCTTGGCAGGCCCCACCCACTACAAGCTGCTTTCAGAGAACTACAGGAGGGGGCGGAGACAAAACCAGTCCCTCTGCACAAAGAGAGCAGAGCTGTGGGAGGGGCTCAGCAGGCCCCACCCACTACCTGCAGAAAACTATGGTTAAGGAGGCGGAGACAAGAGCAGTCACCCTGCACAAGGAGAGAGAGAGAAGCAGCAGTGTGCGGTCTTTATTACAGGAAGTCTCACACTGGATTACTGCTCAGATCTGGAAGAAATACACAAATCACACCGAGATTCAAGAAGAATACACACGATGAATGGATTTAGACAATGATTACTAATCCCGGAGTTTGACTTTAGGGAATGGTATGCATGTGGGGGGATGGGGAGAAATTGGCCTTCAGCAAGATGAATGTGAGGTCTGCCATTCCCCATGACTAAGCTCCGGGGGGCAGAGTGAACCATGTTGGGGGCGTGGCCTGGTCGGAGTCCAGGCTGAGGTTGCCACTCCATTCATTGCAGCAGGACACCATAGATGTGTGACTTCCAGAGGGTCACCCTTCCTTTCCAGAGCTCTGGCATGTTGTTGCTCAGATATTGATGGATAGATGTGTGGGGGTGTTTATTGATCTATTCTCCCTCTGCAGACATGGCTGCCATCCGTAAGAAACTCGTCATCGTTGGAGATGGGGCGTGCGGGAAGACGTGCCTTCTGATAGTGTTTAGTAAAGACCAATTCCCGGAAGTCTACGTCCCCACAGTGTTTGAGAACTATGTGGCTGACATTGAGGTGGACAGTAAACAGGTAGGTGGACGATTCAGGGAGGGAGTGGAGCTTCCATGTGTAGCGCTGTTCAGACAATAAACCTTCTATGTCCTCCATACAGGTGGAACTTGCCTTGTGGGACACAGCCGGACAGGAAGACTACGACAGATTGAGACCTCTGTCCTATCCAGACACAGATGTTATATTAATGTGCTTCTCCATCGATAGCCCTGACAGTTTAGGTAAGTGTTGGGCGGCCATAGTGACCGGGGGGAATTCTCTGATCTGGAGGTCTTTAATGGGGGCAAGAAAAAAAAACTGCTAGAGAAAAGTGAACAAATGTGAAGATGTCATCTCTAGTGACCAACCTGGTGTCAGCGTTCATTCTCTGGGAAAATGAAATTAGCATGATTGGTCACTATAGGCCGCAACCTTCCTCTTCTTTTTTTTTTTTTTTAAATCCACCTAACTGTAAGGCGGAAGGGTATAAATTGTATTCGCTTTGTATATATTATTTACTGTTGGTAACTGGCAGTAAAAGTAAAGCTGAACTACAGGCTCAGTCTATTCAGCAGCTTTAAAAATTACATTGCTTACCTTCTTCAAATTATTTTCTTTTGCAATGCAATGTGGCAGCCGCTGTGACATCACTTCCAGAAACTGGTGTAATAAGGACTCGGTGTGTCTCATATTTCCTGTTTGTACCCACATCCTCCCCAGGTCATCAGTCGTGTAACTTCCCCATTGTAGTCCATTTTTTATTTTTATACCAGTGGTGACATAATTGTGTCACGGCTGACTGTAGCTGGAGGACCTGGAAACACGGACTCCCAGCCTGTCTTGGCCATTCTCACTGCCCAACTTCATTGACAGGACAGGGGACTCCTGGTCTACCCTGCCCACTACAACATCATACCTTGTCTAAAGGGCCAGGAGACTCCTGGTCTACCTTGCCCGCTATGACATCATACCATGTCTAATGGGCCAGGAGACTCCTGGTCTATCCTGCCTACCATCACATTATCTTGATTGACAAAAGCCAGGAGACTTCTGTTCTGTTACACCTGCTATGACATCATACCTTGACTGACTAAAACCAGGAGACTCCCCCATTGTCATGCCCACAGTGACCTCATACTTTGACAGACCAGGTGCCGTTTTCTGTCCTGTCCATCCTGCCTTCATACCTTGACCAACAAGTCGGGAGACTTCTCATCTGTCCAGCCCACCCTGGACCAACAAGCCAGGCGACCCCTAATCTTTAACGCCCACTCACATTGTTGTCTATATATACGTCTACAGCTCACACTGCATCACGGGAATTCTACAGCTCACACTGCATCACAGGAATTGCAATTTGTTCCAGGGGCTCGAAGTGATGTCGGTGCTTCCCTGATGCCTCCCCTGGGTGCCTGGCCATAGCTGCGCTTTTTGTGTGCAAACAGCGTTGTCATTGTCTTTTCCAAAGTACTTTATTAAAAAAACAGGAAGCCCCTTTTTCTTTTTATAATAAATTTATATATATATATATTATATTTTGTGTGCCTAGGGACTGAAATTTTATATTGCAAACTTAAAACTATCCTAGGGTTCGGCTTTAAATAATGACCGTAGAATGGTGGAGATGCAGCAGCTGGCCCCAGACATCCTCCTGTGTTCTGAAGGGGGGGGGGGGGGGGGGTGTTAAGGTGAGCTCTGATGATGATTTTATTTTTTTTCCCCCACAGAAAATATCCCTGAGAAGTGGACTCCGGAAGTAAAACATTTCTGCCCCAATGTGCCCATCATCCTGGTGGGGAACAAGAAGGACCTGCGTAATGACGAGCACACCCGCCGAGAGCTGACAAAGATGAAACAGGTGAGTGAATGTCCCCGTAGAAATGGGTGGAGCAGCGGAGGAAGGGGAGGACCCCACTTCTGTATAATCAACCTCTGACCCCAAAATGTCTTTAAATGGCTCCCTCAATGTGCGATTAACAGAATAAGTTTAAAGGGGCAACTCTATTGTTTTCCGGGCACCCCAGATTTCAAATTACATTGACCTCTTAGGCGTCTTAGATCTAATGTTACATTTGCTGTTCAATGTTTTCCTGATTGTTAAAGGTCCAGATTTATATATTTCTCCTCCTAGTGACTGTCGGCACCCCTCCTAAATGATATCCCAAAATTGCTGTAAAAAATAGACAGGGGCAGGTACTGTTGGAACCTGGGCAAACCCTCCCCCTCCCCTCAGTACTGTATGTAGAAAACACAAAGCAGGGGAAGGATGCCTAAAAATTGATTTTAAGGCTTTTTGGAGCCTTAAAATTGTGTAGCATACAGCACAGCATACAGACTGGAATGATGTGGAGTATATTCAGCACAGTGTACAGACTGGAATGATGTGGAGTATATTCAGCACAGTGTACAGACTGGAATGATGTGGAGTATATTCAGCACAGTGTACAGACTGGAATGATGTGGAGTATATTCAGCACAGTGTACAGACTGGAATGATGTGGAGTATATTCAGCACAGCGTACAGACTGGAATGATGTGGAGTATATTCAGCACAGCGTACAGACTGGAATGATGTGGAGTATATTCAGCACAGCGTACAGACTGGAATGATGTGGAGTATATTCAGCACAGTGTACAGACTGGAATGATGTGGAGTATATTCAGCACAGTGTATAGACTGGAATGATGTGGAGTATATAGCATACAGCACAGGGTACAGACTGAATTGGCATCCAGTATATAGCATACAGCCCAGAGTTATGTTTAATGTATAGTATATAGCACACAGTACAGTCTGCAGTCATGTAGAGTATATACCGTATACTCGAGTATAAGCCAAGTTTTTCAGCCCTTTTTTTAGGGCTGAAAATATACCCCTCGGCTTATACTCAAGTCAGTGTACTTAAATCTTCTTAAACTGCGAGCGGCGTCCATTGTTAAAATATCACGGCTTCCTCCTGTTCCGTGATGGGCGTTTCCAGCAAACACTGAGTGTTCCGCCTATCACAGAGGTCCTCTCATTCTCGGACTCTGTTTCCCAGCAGGCACTGTGTTCAGTGTTCCGCCTATCATGGACGTTCTCTTGTCGGAGGATGAAAAGACGTCCGTGATAGGCGGAACACTGAACAGTGTTTGCTGGAAACTCCTATCACGGAACAAGACCAGGAGGAAGCTGCAATATTTAAACAATGGACGCCGCTCGCAGTCTAAGAAGATTTTCAGGTACACTGACTCGGGCACAGGGAGGCTGCAATCGACACCGTGAGGTTGGGCACAATGAGCTGGCAATGGGCACAGTGAGGTGGGGCACAGTGAGGCATGCAAATGGGCATTGTTGACCCTCTTTTCCGCTTGCAGTAGCTGCTGCATTTCCCCCCCCCCCCTCCCCTAGGCTTATACTTGGGTCAATAAGTTTTCCCAGTTTATTGGGGTAATATTAGGTACCTTGGCTTATGCTCTGGTCGGCTTATGCTCTGGTCGGCTTATGCTCTGGTCGGCTTATGCTCTGGTATATGCGGTACATCTCGGGATACAGACTGTAGTGGTGTTTGAATATCGAACGTACAGACAAGAGTGTAAAGTGTATGAAGGGATGTGAAGTATATAAGTTGGTCTTTCTAAGAGTGGTATACATTATTCAGCAAGTATACAAGGCAGAGCTGCCCTCAGTATAGAATGTCCAGCACAATAAGAAATTGCCACTTGTTTTTACGGCAGCCGTACACAATGCATCTTTCATCGTTTTTCGGTATTTAATTCCCTCGGTGTTTCGTTTGCTTTCAGGAGCCGGTAAAGCCGGAGGAGGGGCGCGACATGGCTAACAGGATCTCGGCTTACGGCTACATGGAGTGCTCCGCTAAGACAAAAGATGGCGTCCGAGAGGTGTTCGAGCTGGCCACAAGGGCGGCTCTGCAAGCCAGACGTGGCAAGAAGAAAACCACGTGCATTCTCATCTAACGAGAACAAAACCCACGCCGTAATCCGCACACAACCCAAACCCCGATACCCCCCCCCCATCCTCATAAGACGAGGGGGGGGGGATGTCAGCACGTGTTGGGGAGAACCGTCACACAAAAACCCTTGAAGTGATGTTTATTAATCTTTAGAGTGTTCTTACTGGCCTGTCTTTTCCATTTATTCTGTAATGAGTTAAGAGATTTTATAAAGAAAAGAGTCATCTTCATACCAGTATTTAAAAAAAAGTCAACTTTTTTTTCTTTTGATTTATATATAAATATATTATTTGTAACTTCACTGTTAGCGGCAGGATTCATACGCACCAGACTAACTCAGACATTCCAGTGTAATGCCAATCCGTACCCCCGAGGGGGGGACCCCTTTTTAAGGCTTCATTAACGAGCTCTTTATTTATACACTATTAAAGTGCTGTAGACACCGTGCCGTCTCCCGGCTCTATGTAGTCCGGGGCGGGAGGACCGTCGCTTGCCGAGACTGAGAGCGCCGTGTCCCCTACACACAGGCAGAGAGGGTTAGGTTAGCCATTGCTAGTACTGCCAGCTCCCTCTATAACTGGATCCTGGAGATATAAGCCAGGCCTTTTATACCAATCTGCAAGCCCCACCCATAACTGGATCCTCCCACTGACCCGCCCAAGATTTAAGGTGGGTCTGTTCACTCTTACAGACGGGAAGATTAGGACTACACATGTAACTTCAGCCCTCTCATCCAGTGACTTATACAGTGGTTGCAGTGAATGCCCCTGGCAGTGAAAGGGTTTAATTTGCAGGACTTCCTTTAATATTTTTAATTTTTGTATTTTTTTTTTTTTTTTGGCTCCTGGTAAAACTTCATTATGTTTTGTAGAAATTGTCTTGCTACACATTGGCTTTGTACCGCAAACTGTTAATATGCACTGTATTTGATACGTTTGGGGTAGGGTGAGGTGTTCTCGTGGGGCCCTTCCACTCGATTAGCATATCGGGCCCCCGGTTAGTGTTTTCTAGAAATGTTTCGGGCGTATACTAATTATTCCCAGTTACTGTGTGTTGCAAACACAGAGGAAAGAGGACCTGTCACTGCTACTCTGCAGTTCACCATTAGATTGGTGTGTAAGCAGCTTAATATCACAACTTTAGTTGCTTTTGAGTCATATATTACTTGGCCAGAGGAAGGCGTCAGTGTGTCCCCGGCCCTTCTCCACCGGTGGGGGCGGGGGGGGGCGTCAGTGTGTCCCGGCCCTTCTCCACCGGTGGGGGGGGGCGTCAGTGTGTCCCCGGCCCTTCTCCACCAGTGGGGGGGGGCGTCAGTGTGTCCCCTTCTCCACTGGGGGGAGGTAGGCGTCGGCGTGTCCCCCGCCCTTCCCCACTGGGGGGGCGGAAGGCGTCGGCGTGTCCCCGCCCTTCTCCACTGGGGGGGAGGAAGGCGTCAGTGTGTCCCCGGCCCTTCTCCACTGTGGGGAGGAAGGCATCAGTGTGTCCCCTTCTCCACTGGGGGGGGAGGCGTCAGCGTGTCCCCCTTCTCCACTGGGGGGGCGGGGAGGCATCAGCGTGTCCCCCTTCTCCACTGGGGGGGCGGGGAGGCATCAGCGTGTCCCCCTTCTCCACTGGGGGGGCGGGGAGGCATCAGCGTGTTCCCCCTTCTCCACTGGGGGGGCGGGGAGGCATCAGCGTGTCCCTCTTCTCCACCGGTGGGGGGGGGGCGTCAGTGTGTCCCCGGCCCTTCTCCACCGGTGGGGGGGGGGCGTCAGTGTGTCCCCTTCTCCACTGGGGGGAGGTAGGCATCAGCGTGTCCCCCTTCTCCACTGGGGGGAGGTAGGCATCAGCGTGTCCCCCTTCTCCACTGGGGGGAGGTAGGCATCAGCGTGTCCCCCTTCTCCACTGGGGGGAGGTAGGCATCAGCGTGTCCCCCTTCTCCACTGGGGGGAGGTAGGCATCAGCGTGTCCCCCTTCTCCACCGGTGGGGGGGGGGCGTCAGTGTGTCCCCGGCCCTTCTCCACCGGTGGGGGGGGGGCCACAGTGTGTCCCCTTCTCCACTGGGGGGAGGTAGGCGTCAGCGTGTCCCCCGCCCTTCCCCACTGGGGGGGCGGAAGGCGTCGGCGTGTCCCCGCCCTTCTCCACTGGGGGGGAGGAAGGCGTCGGCGTGTCCCCGCCCTTCTCCACTGGGGGGGAGGAAGGCATCAGCGTGTCCCCCTTCTCCACTGGGGGGGAGGAAGGCATCAGCGTGTCCCCCTTCTCCACTGTGGGGAGGAAGGCATCAGCGTGTCCCCCTTCTCCACTGTGGGGAGGAAGGCATCAGCGTGTCCCCCTTCTCCACTGTGGGGAGGAAGGCATCAGCGTGTCCCCCTTCTCCACTGTGGGGAGGAAGGCATCAGCGTGTCCCCCTTCTCCACTGTGGGGAGGAAGGCATCAGCGTGTCCCCCTTCTCCACTGGGGGGAGGAAGGCATCAGCGTGTCCCCCTTCTCCACTGGGGGGAGGAAGGCATCAGCGTGTCCCCCTTCTCCACTGGGGGGAGGAAGGCATCAGCGTGTCCCCCTTCTCCACTGGGGGGAGGAAGGCATCAGCGTGTCCCCCTTCTCCACTGGGGGGGCGGGGAGGCATCAGCGTGTCCCCCTTCTCCACTGGGGGGGCGGGGAGGCATCAGCGTGTCCCCCTTCTCCACTGGGGGGGCGGGGAGGCATCAGCGTGTCCCCCTTCTCCACTGGGGGGGCGGGGAGGCATCAGCGTGTCCCCCTTCTCCACTGGGGGGGGAGGAATCAGCGTGTCCCCCTTCTCCACTGGGGGGGGGAGGCATCAGCGTGTCCCCCTTCTCCACTGGGGGGGGGGAGGCATCAGCGTGTCCCCCTTCTCCACTGGGGGGGGGAGGCATCAGCGTGTCCCCCTTCTCCACTGGGGGGGGGAGGCGTCAGCGTGTCCCCCTTCTCCACTGGGGGGGGGGAGGCGTCAGCGTGTCCCCCTTCTCCACTGGGGGGGGGAGGCGTCAGCGTGTCCCCCTTCTCCACTGGGGGGGGGAGGCGTCAGCGTGTCCCCCTTCTCCACTGGGGGGGGGAGGCGTCAGCGTGTCCCCCTTCTCCACTGGGGGGGGAGGCGTCAGCGTGTCCCCCTTCTCCACTGGGGGGGGAGGCGTCAGCGTGTCCCCCTTCTCCACTGGGGGGGGAGGAGGCGTCAGCGTGTCCCCCTTCTCCACTGGGGGGGGAGGAGGCGTCAGCGTGTCCCCCTTCTCCACTGGGGGGGGAGGAGGCGTCAGCGTGTCCCCCTTCTCCACTGGGGGGGGAGGAGGCGTCAGCGTGTCCCCCTTCTCCACTGGGGGGGGAGGAGGCGTCAGCGTGTCCCCCTTCTCCACTGGGGGGGGGAGGCGTCAGCGTGTCCCCCTTCTCCACTGGGGGGGGGGCGTCAGCGTGTCCCCTTCGCCACTGGGGGGGAGAGGAGGCGTCAGCGTGTCCCCTTCGCCACTGGGGGGGAGAGGAGGCGTCAGCGTGTCCCCTTCGCCACTGGGGGGGAGAGGAGGCGTCAGCGTGTCCACAGCCCTTCTCCAGAGGACGTGTATGTGGCCGCACCTATCAGAAGGGGCCCCCCTCTCTCTCTCTGGCAGCCATGTTTCCTCCTGGGGTAGTTGGTGACAAGTTTTTTTTAAAAAAAATTGAAAATTGGGGGCTTGTCCGGGATGCAGGAACTGTAGAGTGACATGTGATGGCATGTCCCCCCCCCCCCAAACCCCCCTCCCCTTTTCAGACTCCGACAAAGGGATCCCAATCATTTTGTCGCTCTCGTGTTTTGTACGATTGGAATATCTAACTGTTACTTGTAATCGCTGGGTAAGATTTTTTTTTTTTTTTTTTTTTAAATAAAAATGTTTTGACAATAAAAACAAAATCTGAGAAAAGAGCCTGGTGAAGAATCAGTTTGTGAGCTTTGAATGGTATAGTATGGATGTGGCATAGGGCTGGGAGAACGTCTCACCCCAGATCAGCTCCGGGCAAGTTGGCAAAACAGCAGAGCTCTGGCTTTCGGTTAGGTTCTAAGCCCTGTGACATAAGAGGACCTGCCTTTTTATATACAAATGTGTTGCTCCCTGTAGTACCTCTGTTCGGTAATGATACCTCAACACAGCTTGAGATGCCATAGGCAACTGTCATTCGTGCCATCACCAACAATGACTTGGTTCCTTCAGGAGAAAAGCCAAGCGTTCTGAAAGAGGTGGCGCTGTACATGGAGAACCTAAATGGGGCAAGTTAATCTGTATACAAGGGCAAAGATGACGACCCTACCAAATAGCTGTAGGTGAAGTTTACATTTAAAGATGGACTTTAGGTGTGAAGAAATTTTCAAATCAAAATCACCAGTAACTGATTGCCCAATATCTGCACAAAGACCATCATACGCTCACTTTCCCACAGGGTCTACCATTCACCACAAAAGCCCATCATAGTCACTTCTACCAGGGTCCACCAGATGCTACAAATAGCCCATCATATGGTCTCTTCCCACAGGGTCTACTCAACAGCACGAAAGGCCATCATACAGTCACTTCCCACAATGTCCACCAGACACAACAGAAGCACATTATACGGTCACTTCTAACAGGTTCCACCAGATGCCACAAAAGCATATAGTCACTTCCCACAGGGTCTACCCAACACTACAAAAGGCCATCATATGGTCGCTTCTCACAGGGTCTACAACAGTTTTTCTCAACTCCAGTCCTCAAGGCGCCCCAACAGGTCATGTTTTCAGGATTTCCCTCAGATGAAATGCCTGTGGTAATTACTAAGGCAGTGAAACTGATTATATCACCTGTGCAAATTAATGGAAAGCCTGAAAACATGACCTGTTGGGGCGCCTTGAGGACTGGAGTTGAGAAACACTGGTCTACGAGACGCCACAAAAGCCCATCATATGGTCATTTCCCACAAGGTCCACCAGACACCACAAAAGCCCATCGTAGAGTCACTTCTACCAGGGTCCATCAGATGCTACAATAATAGCCCATCATATGGTCTCTTCCCACAGGGTCTACCCAACAGCACGAAAGGCCATCATACAGTCACTTCCCATAAGGTCCAGCAGACACAACAGAAGCCCATTATACGGTCACTTCTAACAGGTTCCACCAGATGCCACAAAAGCATATGGTCACTTCCCACGGGGGTCTACCCAACACTACGAAAGGCCATCATATGGTCGCTTCTCACAGGGTCTACGAGACATAAAAGCCCATCATATGGTCATTTCCCACTGGGTCCACAAGACAAAAGCCCATCATACGGTCACTTCTAACACTGTCCACCTGATTCTACAATAGCCCGTCATATGGTCACTTCCCACAGGGTCTACCCAACACCACGAAAGGCCATCATACAGTCCCTTCCCAAAAAACGCAACAGAAGCACATTGTACGGTCACTGCTAACAGGGTCAACCAGATGCCGCAAAAGCCCATCATGCAGTCACTACCAACAAGGTCTACCAGACACAGCAAATATTTTTCTTTGTGCCTTTTTAATACCACCGGGTGTGCTACACTTACACTGATCACACAACTCTACATAGAGATGAATTATTACATGGATGTTATTTGAAATATTCCCATTCCAGGTTAACTGGTATTTGTGCAGAAGAGAGTATGTCATTGGCACACCATTGATCCTTACAGTGTGTATTATGTATATATAGCCAACATTTTTTTTTTTTTTTTGGATAGTGGTGATGGTTTTTTTTTTCTTTGCTGTCTGGGTCTGTATTAGGAAGATGCACTCTATTTAAACTGAAAATGAAGAAGAAAACAACATTTTGAGTTGCCACCAGAACAGGAATAAAGGGGAAATCTTCCAATGGGCTTAGTGCCAACTGGCAAAAATTGGATTTTCTTTTAGGTGACCAGTCAGTTGCACACAAAAAGTGACCGCAAAAGATTTACCTCCAGTGAGTGTTTGATGAAAGTCACCATTGATGCTTTTTAAATACGCCACCTAGTGTCCTGTTATCACATTGACATCTCCAGCAGTAACGTAGTGTGGCGCCATCTTGTGGTCACACATGCACTATATTGCCATAAGTATTGGGACAGCTGCCTTTACACGCACATGAACTTTAAAGTGGTTGTAAACCCACTTATGCAACTTGCACCTACAGGTAAGCCTAGATTAAGGCTTACCTGTAGGTGTTTGCAATATCTCCTAAACCGTGTAGGTTTAGGAGATATTTGCCAAAGGGTATACACCGTTGTCTATGGTGCATTCATAGTCAGAATCCCCATTCACAAATCTGTCTTCGCCGGCTCCCGTGCGGTGTGACGTCTTCTCCGCTCCGGCCAATCACAGCGCTGGATCGGCGATACCCGGAAGTAACCTTCTGGGTATCTGTGGAGAGATAGCTGCGGATGGAGACGAGGACGGCTTCGGGGGCTTCGATCTAAGGTAAGTAATGCATAATGAGCTAGTATGCTAGTCATACTAGCTCATTATGGCTTTGTCTTGCAGGTGTTTGAAAAAAAAAATAATTCAGGGTTTACAACCACTTTAACCACTTCAATACAGGGCTTTTATACACCCTTCCTTACCAGACCAATTTGTAGCTTTCAGCGCTCTCACACTTTGAATGACAATTACTCAGTCATGCTACACTGTACCCAAACCAAATTTTTATCATTTTTTTTCTCACAAACAGAGCTTTCTTTTGGTGGTATTTAATCACCGCTAGGTTTTTTATTTTTTGCAATATAAGCGAAAAAATTTAGATTTTTTAAAAAAAAAACACTTTTTTTTTTGTTTTTATTGTAAAATTTTGCAAATAAGTAATTTTTCTTCATAAAATTGGGCCAAAATGTATACTGCTACATATCTTTAGTAAAAATAACCAAAAAAGTGTATATTATTTGGTCTCTGTGAAAGGTATAGAGTCTACAAGCTATGGTGCAAATCATTGAAAAATTATCACATCTGATCACACCTGATGTACTGAAGGCCTATTTCATTTCTTGAGACCCTAACAAGCCAGGAAAGTACAACTACCCCCCAAATTACCCCTTTTTGGAAAGCAGACATTCCAATGTATTTAGTAAGAGTCATTGTGAGTTTTTTGAAGTTGTACTTTTTTCCCACAATTCTTGGGAAATTTTTTTAAATTTTTATTTTTTTGCACAAAATTGTCATAATAACAAGTTATTTCTCTCACACAGCACATGCATACTTGCAATGACACCCCAAAATACATTCTGCTACTCCTCCTGAGTATGGCGATACCAAATGTGTGAGACTTTTACACAGCCTGTCCAAATACAGAGGCCCAACATTGAAATAGCACCTTCAGGCATTCTAGGAGCATAAATTGCACATCTCATTTCTCAACCACCTATTACAGTTTTGAAGACCCTGGAGCACCAGGACAATGGAAATGCCCATAAAATGACCCCATTTTGGAAAGCTAACACCCCAACGTATAATCTATGAGGCATAATGAGTCTTTTGAACGGTTCATTTTTTTCCAGAAGTTTTTGGAATATGTGGGAAAAAAATGAAAACGCATTTTTTTTATACAAAGTTGTCCATTTATAAGATATTACCAACACATAGCATGTACATAGCAAAAATTACACCCCAAAATACATTCTGCTACTCCTCCTGAGTATGGCGATACCAAATGTGTGAGACTTTTACACAGCCTGGCCAAATACAGAGGCCCAACATTGAAATAGCACCTTCAGGCATTCTAGGAGCATAAATTACACATCTCATTTCTCAACCACCTATTACAGTTTTGAAGACCCTGGAGCACCAGGACAATGGAAACTCCCATAAAATGACCCCATTTTGGAAAGCTAACACCCCAACGTATAATCTATGAGGCATAATGAGTCTTTTGAACGGTTCATTTTTTTCCAGAAGTTTTTGGAATATGTGGGAAAAAAATGAAACCGCATTTTTTTTATACAAAGTTGTCCATTTATAAGATATTACCAACACATAGCATGTACATAGCAAGAATGACACCCCAAAATACATTCTGCTACTCCTCCTGAGTATGGCGATACCAAATGTGTGAGACTTTTACACAGCCTGGCCAAATACAGAGGCCCAACATTGAAATAGCACCTTCAGGCATTCTAGGAGCATAAATTACACATCTCATTTCTCAACCACCTATTACAGTTTTGAAGACCCTGGAGCACCAGGACAATGGAAACTCCCATAAAATGACCCCATTTTGGAAAGCTAACACCCCAACGTATAATCTATGAGGCATAATGAGTCTTTTGAACGGTTCATTTTTTTCCAGAAGTTTTTGGAATATGTGGGGAAAAAAATGAAAACGCATTTTTTTTATACAAAGTTGTCCATTTATAAGATATTACCAACACATAGCATGTACATAGCAAAAGTGACACCCCAAAATACATTCTGCTACTCCTCCTGAGTATGGCGATACCAAATGTGTGAGACTTTTACACAGCCTGGCCAAATACAGAGGCCTAACATCTAAGTAGCACCGTCATGTGTTCTAGGAGCATAAATTACACACATAAATTCCTGACAACCTATCACATTGTTGAAGGCCCTTCATATTTCTAAAACATAGCATGTACTGTACATACCAATTATAAACCAAAATACATTCTTCTGAGAAAAAGGGTAAAGAAAAGATTACCTGCGGTTTTAGTAGTGCAGTGGTCCAAAGAGGAGAGCATCGGTCCAGGCAGCAGGCAGGAACGTGGACAGCGACAGCAAAACAGGCAGCAGGCAGGAATAGTCAGTACAGGTAGAGATGATGTCAGCACAGCCAAAGCATTGGTCCAGATAGCAGGCAGAGATGTGGTCAGCAGTAGCAAAAGGAACAAAGGATCGTCCATGCAGCAGGCAGGAATACTGTCCATAGTTAGTACATGCAGCAGGCAGAGGTATGGTCAGCACAGCCAGAGTATTTGTCCAGGGAGCAGGCAGGACCATCAAGCTTAGGGCAACGGTCAGGAAAGAATGGGGACAGGGGTAGAGGCTTCTCCCACCCAAATCGCTTTGAAGCCTCCGGACAACCAGACCCTGTTCTGGGAACACAGAAAACCAAAAACTGGTTTTCTGAACTCAGAACACTATTCTGGAGCCCCTCACATATGTGAGACCCCTGTGTAGCAGGGTGAAAGATCAGTCCAAGGGGGCAGGCAAAAACATGGTCAACAGGCCGAGGTCAGTGCAGGTAAAAGGCAGAAATAAACGGTAGGCAGAGGCATAATCCATACAGTCCAGGGTCAGTTCACGTGAAAGGCAGAAACATGGCGGATAAACAATGCAGACGGTAGGCAGAGACATAGTCGAGAAACAGGCCAGGGTCAGTTCACATGGAAGACAATGATATGGTTGGTTGAGGCAGGGAAATATTCAGGACATATTGAAAACGGGGAAATGGCAGTATTAGAAATATGGGCTAATAGTTTTCGAGAGTGTGATATCGCTTGAAGCATTTTCCGATGCAAAGGCCAGGTTGGGAGGGACAGTCGGGACAATGGAAGCTGGTGTCTTTCCTAATTCCTCTTCTGGTGCACACCCGACATTTTTTTTGCCGTCGTCTTCCGGATCGTGATGGTGGAATATGGTCTGAAAAATGGCGCTCATGTAGTCTGCTGACACAATCTGAGTGAATGCTTTCTGGGGGGGATGTTTGTTGGTAGATCAGGGCAGTGACAATGTCTTCAATAAATCTCATGAAGGTGGTGGGTCTATGTGTGGATTTTTGGTAGACTATGAAAGAATTTAACAGGGCCAAATGAAAAAAGTAAATTGCGATTTTTTTATACCAGAAGAGGGATTTTCGGGTTGAAAGATAGGGCTGCAACATTTGATCATTTAAATCCACACCCCCCATGAATTTATTGTACTCATTGATGCAGGAAGGCTTGCGAACGGTACTGCGTCTTCTGTGAAGTTCCACCGAGGTGTCATCGTGGATGGTGGACATGATGTACACATCTTTCCTATCCCTCCACTTCACAGCCAACACTTCCTCGTTCCTCAAGCTTGCCGATTCCCCCTTTTGAATGGTTGTGGTGACAAGACGCTGTGGGAAGCCCTTTCTGTTTATTCTTGTTGTACCACACGCCAGAGTTTTTTTTAGGTAGAGGTGGCGGAGAAGGGGCAGGCTGGTATAATAGTTGTCCATATAAATATGATACCCCTTTTGGAGGAGTGGAAATACCAACTCCCAAACAATTTTTCCACTTATTCCCATGTACGATGGACACTCAGGGGGCTCGAGCTGGGAATCTTTGCCTTCGTACATGCGGAATGAGTGCACATAACCAGTGGCGCTTTCACAGAGCTTGTTGAGCTTCAAGCCGTACCTCGCCCGCTTACTGGGGATATATTGCTTGATTCCCAGCCGGCCTGTGAAATGCACCAGGGATTCGTCCACAGAAATGTTTTGGTCAGGGACATAAAGTTCGGCAAACTTCTTGGAAAAAAAATTAATTAGGGGGCGAATTTTATATAATTTGTCAAAGTTTGGGTGATCTCGGGGGGGGCACTGTGAGTTGTCACTGAAATGCAGGAACCGCATTATAAGTTCGTATCGGGACCTGGACATGGCCGATGTAAAAATTGGCATATGGTGGATGGGTTTCTTCGACCAATACCTATTCATTTCATTTTTTTTTGTAAGCCCCGTGTTAAACGTTAGGCCTAAAAACAATCTAAGCTCCACCACTGTTAGGGGTCTCCATTCAAAAGGGCGGGCATAGCTGGAGCTGGGGTTGTTTTCAATGAATTGTTGAGCAAAAAGATTAGTTTGCTCCACAATGCCTTGAACCAATTCATCAGGGAAAAATAAATTAAAAAAATCAAGTTTGGAAAAACCCTCAGTGTTGACCTGCACACCTGGCTGTGCTGTAAAAGGGGGGATCGTGGCTGACCCTGAGGTAGAAGGCAGCCACAATGGGTTTGCCAAGCCATCTGGAAGCTGGGTTCGGGTCCTACTTCTTTGGCGTGTACTTGCACTGGGCCTTTCCTCCTGGGGTCTAGCAGCGCTTGCACTGGGCCTTTCCTCCTGGGGTCTAGCAGCGCTTGCACTGGACCTCGCCTCCTGGGGTCTACCGCCGTTGGCACTGCTGGTCGCTGCCTGGTGTTCAGACCGTCTTCTTTTTGGACGGACTGTGTCCTCCTCTAATTCGGATCCGGATGTGCTGCCTTCGGGGGGTTCATATTCCGAACCAGAATCGGAATCAGAACTGAGCGGTGAGAGCTCCCCGTTGCTCTCATCGGTCAGACTGAGTATTTGATATGCTTCTTCTGGGGTGTACACCTTTCTGGACATAGTGGGTACGCTGGTGAGGTGGCAGGTACTCTGGTGGCAGGTTCTCTGGTGAGGTGGCGGGTACTCTAATGGACAGGTACTCCTGATGGATTGGTGGTGGGTACTCTGGTGAGGTGGCGGGTACTCTGGTGAGGTGGTGGGTACTCCTGATGGACGGGTACTCCTGATGGACTGGTGGCGGGTACTCCTGGTGAGGTGGCGGGTACTCCTGGTGAGGTGGCAGGTACACCTGAATGACAGGTACTCCTGATGGACAGGTACTTCTGATGGACTGGTGGCGGGTACTCTGAGGTGGCGGGTACTCAGGTGAGGTGGCGGGTACTGCTGATGGACAGGTACTCCTGATGGACTGGTGGCGGGTACTCAGGTGAGGTGGCGGGTACTCCTGATGGACAGGTACTCCTGATGGACTGGTGGCGGGTACTCTGAGGTGGCGGGTACTGCTGATGGACAGGTACTCCTGATGGACAGGTACTCCTGATGGACTGGTGGCGGGTACTCTGAGGTGGCGGGTACTCAGGTGAGGTGGCGGGTACTCCTGATGGACAGGTACTCCTGATGGACTGGTGGCGGGTACTCTGAGGTGGCGGGTACTCAGGTGAGGTGGCGGGTACTGCTGATGGACAGGTACTCCTGATGGACAGGTACTCCTGATGGACTGGTGGCGGGTACTCTGAGGTGGCGGGTACTCAGGTGAGGTGGCGGGTACTCCTGATGGACAGGTACTCCTGATGGACTGGTGGCGGGTACTCTGAGGTGGCGGGTACTCAGGTGAGGTGGCGGGTACTGCTGATGGACAGGTACTCCTGATGGACAGGTACTCCTGATGGACTGGTGGCGGGTACTCTGAGGTGGCGGGTACTCAGGTGAGGTGGCGGGTACTGCTGATAGACAGTTACTCCTGATGGACTGGTGGCGGGTACTCAGGTGAGGTGGCGGGTACTCCTGATGGACAGGTACTCCTGATGGACTGGTGGCGGGTACTCTGAGGTGGCGGGTACTCAGGTGAGGTGGCGGGTACTCCTGATGGACAGGTACTCCTGATGGACTGGTGGCGGGTACTCTGAGGTGGCGGGTACTCAGGTGAGGTGGCGGGTACTCCTGATGGACAGGTACTCCTGATGGACAGGTGGGTGGCTGGTGATCTGGTGGCAGGTACTAGATGACAGGTACTCTTTATTTAGGGGGGGCAATCTGGGCACAGTAGTACATATGTATATGTGTATAACATATGTGTAACTCACTGCTAGCTGATCTCCTCCTCACAGGTGTGTGAAGAGGAGAACCAGGCAACAGTGAGTTACACACAATTGTGTGTTTTGTTTACATTTAGTGACCTGCTGTGATTGGACACAGCCGGTCACGTGGTAAAGAGCCAATTTCATTGGCTCTTTACCCTGATCGAGGCTGGGCTGTATCCAAGGGAAAAACCTCAGCCCCGATGCGCGCCCCCGGGGGGCGCGCGGGCGCCGTGCACGCCGCTGCGCAGCTCTGCATCATCAATTCCGGTAAGTTTATACCGGAATCTCCGCCGCCTGCCGCCACATTACTTGAATCGGTGTGTCCAGAGGGACACACCGGATCCCAGATCGCCGCGCTGCGCGCCCCCGGGGGCACGCGCGGGCGCCGTGCACGCCGCTGCTGCAGCTCTGCATATGGGAGCCGGTAAGCCGCTCCGCTGCCCGCCGCTGCTGCTCCGCCGCCACTCATTTACCCCCATCAGGGAACTGCTGTGTCCTAAGGAACACAACGGTACCTGGGAGAGCCGGCGAAGCACTGGATGGCGGCGGGAGGGGGGTGCCCCCTCCCGCCGCCTATAAGAACGATCAAGCAGCGGAACCGCCGCTATGATCGTTCTTATGGTGCAGAGAATCGCTGGCAGAACAAAAGGATATCTGAATGATGCCTCTAGCTGCAGGCATCATTCAGATATTCCCCTACAAAGCAGAGGACGTCATATGACGTCCACCCAGGATGGGAGATCCCATCTGTGGACGTCATATTACTATGGCTGGGTAGGGAAGTGGTTAATGACATCCCAGTCTTAGGCCGTAGGGTTCAATATTGAGTTGGCCCCGCCCTTTGCAACTATAACAACTTCAACTCTTCTGGGAAGGCTGTACACAAGGTTTAGGAGGGTGTCTATGGGAATATTTGACCATTCTTCCAGGAGCGCATTTGTAAGGTCAAGCACTGATGTGGACGAGAGCCTGGCTTGCAGTCTCTGCTCGAATTCATCCCAAAGGTGTTCTATTGGGTTGAGTTCAGGACTCTGTGCAGGCCAGTAAAGTTCCTCTACCCCAAATTCGCTCATCCATGTCTTTATGGACCTTGCTTTGTGCACTGGCCAAATCATTTGGTGAGGGGGGGGGGGGGCGGCAGGATTATGGATTGGGGTTGTTTTTTCAGGGGTTGGGCTTGGCCCCTTCTTTCCAGTGAAGGGAACTCTTAAGGCCTCAGCATACCAAGACATTTTGGAAAATTTCATGCTCCTAACTTCGTGTGAACAGTTTGGTGATGGCCCCTTCCTGTTCCAACATGACTGTACACCAGTGCACAAAGCAAGGTCCATAAAGACATGGATGAGTGAGTTTGGGGTGGAGGAATTTGACTGGCCTGCACAGAATCCTGACCTCAACCCGATAGAACACCATTGAGATGAATTGGAGTGGAACCTGCGATCCAGGCCTTCTTATCCACTTCAGTGCCTGACCTCAAATTCACTTCTGGAAGAATGGTCAAACACTCCCATAGACACCCTCCTAAACCTTGTGGACGGCCTTCCCAGAAGAGTTGAAGCTGTTATAGCTGCAAAGGGCGGGGCCAACTCAATATTGAACCCTACGGGCTAAGACTGGGATGCCATTAAAGTTAATGTGTGTGTGTAAAGGCAGGCGTCCCAATACTTTTGGCAAGATATTACACTGTGGGGTTGATTTTCTAAAACTGGAGAGTGCAAAATCTGGTGCAGCTCTGCGTAGGAGCCAATCCGTTTCCAGGTTTTTCTGTCAAAGCTTATTTGAACAAGCTGAAGTTAGAAGCTGATTGGCTACCATGTTTTAGTAAATCAACCCCCAGTGTAACCTGTATGTGGGCTGGGTATACACCTTCCTGGTCATGTTTGTGCATTTTCTTTGCGCCATCTTGGTGGTGAAGGTGATGGTATTCTTCCAGTACCCCGTTTTCCTGGTGCATACATGGTTGGTTGCTTCTCCACCCCCATTATGCGTATGCTGCCAGCGAGAGGCACCGCTACGGAAAGGTGAATATTCCAATTTCTGTTATTTCTAAGCACAGCTATAAACTGATTTTGTCCTTCATTTTTCTTGACCAGCCCTTGTGCTGGTCTGGTGGAGCCAGGGGTGGGCAGGAAGGGCCTCTGTCCTGGGCGCAGTGGAGCAAGGGGGTAGAAAATGGATGAATGATAATAATCCCCTTCTATGGCATGCATTACCAGTGGGGGAGGGGGCGCAGTTCCACATGCTTGCCCTGGACGTGTGATAAACCTGTCCCGGTACTGGGTGGAGCTGAATGTCTTGCCATGTGATGGCAGGTGCTTTTGGCCAGACCCTCATGGTAGACATGTATGGGTGGGCCATCAGATCCAAGCACTGACGTTCTCCGGGGCCCCCCCCTCAGATCCAGCACTGATGTTCTCCAGGGGCTCCCCCCTCAGATCCAGCACTGACGTTCTCCAGGGGCTCCCCCCCTCAGATCCAGCACTGACGTTCTCCAGGGGCTCCCCCCTCAGATCCAGCACTGACGTTCTCCAGGGGCTCCCCCCCCTCAGATCCAGCACTGACGTTCTCCAGGGGCTCCCCCCCCCTCAGATCCAGCACTGACGTTCTCCAGGGGCTCCCCCCCCTCAGATCCAGCACTGACGTTCTCCAGGGGCTTCCCCCCCCCTCAGATCCAGCACTGACGTTCTCCAGGGGCTCCCCCCTCAGATCCAGCATTGACGTTCTCCAGGGGCTCCCCCCCTCAGATCCAGCACTGACGTTCTCCAGGGGCTCCCCCCCTCAGATCCAGCACTGACGTTCTCCAGGGGCTCCCCCCCTCAGATCCAGCACTGACGTTCTCCAGGGGCTCCCCCCCCCCTCAGATCCAGCACTGACGTTCTCCAGGGGCTCCCCCCTCAGATCCAGCACTGACGTTCTCCAGGGGCTCCCCCCCTCAGATCCAGCATTGACGTTCTCCAGGGGCTCCCCCCCCCCTCAGATCCAGCACTGACGTTCTCCAGGGGCTCCCCCCCTCAGATCCAGCACTGAGGTTCTCCAGGGGCTCCCCCCCTCAGATCCAGCACTGACGTTCTCCAGGGGCTCCCCCCTCAGATCCAACACTGAAGTTCTCCAGGGGCTCCACCCTCAGATCCAACACTGACGTTCTCCAGGGGCTCCACCCTCAGATCCAACACTGATGTTCTCCAAAGCTCCACCCTCAGATCCAGCACTGATGTTCTCCGGGGACTCCACCCTCAGATCCAGCACTGACGTTCTCTGGAGCTCCACCCTTGGATTCAACACTGACATTCTCCAGGAGCTCCACCCTCAGATCCAACACTGATATTCTCCAGGAGCTCCACCCCCAGATCCAGCACCGATGTTCTCCGGAGCTCCACCCTCAGATCCAGCACCGATGTTTTCCGGAACTCCACCCTCAGATCCAACACTGACATTCTCCGGGGGCTCCACCCTCAGATCCAACACTGACGTTCTCCAGAGCTCCACCCTCAGATCCAACACTGACGTTCTCCGGAGGGGCTCCATCCTCAGATCCAGCACTGACGTTCTCCAGGGGCTCTACTCTCAGATCCAACACTGATGTTCTCCGGGGGCTCCACCCTCAGATCCAACACTGATGTTCTCCGGGGGCTCGACCCTCAGATCCAACACACATTCTCCAGGAGCTCCACCCTCAGATCCAACACGGACATTCTCCAGGGGCTCCCCCCTCAGATCCAACACTGACGTTCTCCGGAGCTCCACCCTCAGATCAAACACTGACGTTCTCCAGGGGCTCCCCCCTGAGATCCAACACTGACATTCTCCAGGAGTTCCACCCTCAGACCCAACACTGACATTCTCCGGAGCTCCACCCTCAGATCCAGCACTTATGTTCTCCGGGGGCTCCACCCTCAGATCCAGCACTGACGTTCTCTGGAGCTCCCCCCTCAGATCCAACACTGACATCCTCTAGGAGCTCCACCCTCAGATCCAACACTGACGTTCTCCAGGGGATCCACCCTTAGATCCAGCACGGATGTTCTCCAGGGGCCCCACCCTCAGATCCAACACTGACATCCTCCGGAGCTCCACCCTCAGATCCAGCACTGACGTTCTCCAGGGGCTCCACCCTCAGATCCAGCACTGATGTTCTCCAAAGCTCCACCCTCAGATCCAACACTGACGTTCTCCAGGGGCTCCACCCTCAGATCCAACACTGACGTTCTCCAAAGCTCCACCCTCAGATCCAGCACTGATGTTCTCCAAAGCTCCACCCTCAGATCCAACACTGACGTTCTCCGGGGGCTCCATCCTCAGATCCAACACTTATGTTCTCCGGGGCTCCACCCTCAGATCCAGCACTGACGTTCTCTGGCGCTCCGCCCTCAGATCCAGCACTGATGTTCTCTGGAGCTCCACCCTCAGATCCAGCACTGACGTTCTCCAGCGGCTCCACCCTCAGATCCAGCACTGATGTTCTCCAAAGCTCCACCCTCAGATCCAACACTGACGTTCTCCAGGGGCTCCACCCTCAGATCCAACACTGACGTTCTCCAAAGCTCCACCCTCAGATCCAGCACTGATGTTCTCCAAAGCTCCACCCTCAGATCCAACACTGACGTTCTCCGGGGGCTCCATCCTCAGATCCAACACTGATGTTCTCCGGGGGCTCCACCCTCAGATCCAGCACTGACGTTCTCTGGCGCTCCGCCCTCAGATCCAGCACTGACGTTCTCCAGGGGCTCCACCCTCAGATCCAACACTGACGTTCTCCAGAGTTCCACCCTCAGATCCAACACCGATGTTCTCCGGGGGCTCCACCCTCAGATCCAACACTGATGTTCTCCGGGGGCTCCACCCTCAGATCCAGCACTGACGTTCTCTGGCGCTCCGCCCTCAGATCCAGCACTGATGTTCTCCAAAGCTCCACCCTCAGATCCAGCACTGATGTTCTCCAAAGCTCCACCCTCAGATCCAGCACTGATGTTCTCCAGGGGCTCCACCCTCAGATCCAACACTGACGTTCTCCAGGGGCTCCACCCTCAGATCCAACACTGATGTTCTCCGGGGGCTCCACCCTCAGATCCAACACTGATGTTCTCCGGGGACTCCACCCTCAGATCCAACACTGACGTTCTCCAAAGCTCCACCCTCAGATCCAACACTGACGTTCTCCAGGGGCTCCACCCTCAGATCCAACACTGACGTTCTCCAAAGCTCCACCCTCAGATCCAGCACTGATGTTCTCCAAAGCTCCACCCTCAGATCCAACACTGACGTTCTCCGGGGGCTCCATCCTCAGATCCAACACTTATGTTCTCCGGGGCTCCACCCTCAGATCCAGCACTGACGTTCTCTGGCGCTCCGCCCTCAGATCCAGCACTGATGTTCTCTGGAGCTCCACCCTCAGATCCAGCACTGACGTTCTCCAGCGGCTCCACCCTCAGATCCAGCACTGATGTTCTCCAAAGCTCCACCCTCAGATCCAACACTGACGTTCTCCAGGGGCTCCACCCTCAGATCCAACACTGACGTTCTCCAAAGCTCCACCCTCAGATCCAGCACTGATGTTCTCCAAAGCTCCACCCTCAGATCCAACACTGACGTTCTCCGGGGGCTCCATCCTCAGATCCAACACTGATGTTCTCCGGGGGCTCCACCCTCAGATCCAGCACTGACGTTCTCTGGCGCTCCGCCCTCAGATCCAGCACTGACGTTCTCCAGGGGCTCCACCCTCAGATCCAACACTGACGTTCTCCAGAGTTCCACCCTCAGATCCAACACCGATGTTTTCCGGGGGCTCCACCCTCAGATCCAACACTGATGTTCTCCGGGGGCTCCACCCTCAGATCCAACACTGATGTTCTCCGGGGGCTCCACCCTCAGATCCAGCACTGACGTTCTCTGGCGCTCCGCCCTCAGATCCAGCACTGATGTTCTCCAAAGCTCCACCCTCAGATCCAGCACTGATGTTCTCCAAAGCTCCACCCTCAGATCCAGCACTGATGTTCTCCAGGGGCTCCACCCTCAGATCCAACACTGACGTTCTCCAGGGGCTCCACCCTCAGATCCAACACTGATGTTCTCCGGGGGCTCCACCCTCAGATCCAACACTGATGTTCTCCGGGGACTCCACCCTCAGATCCAACACTGACGTTCTCCAAAGCTCCGCTCTCAGATCCAGCACTGACGTTCTCTGGAGCTCCACCCTCAACGCATTCAAAATATTTCACATCTTCACAGAGAACATTTGGTCACATTAAAGTATAACTCCACGTTTTGCTAAGTACAAACCTTCCCTGAAGATGAATTCTGTACATTGTTGGGATCCTAGAACAGCTTATTGCAGGTTCTTACCTGAGTCTGTCCTGTAGATACTGATGAATGTCACAGCAAAGCGGTGGTGGGAGGTCCCACACCTTTAATAACTACATGAATTCTTTCCCCTGTGCTGGAGACTTGGAAATTATTGTATGTCACCAAAGTGTATTCTTCTGTTTCGGGGGATGTCAGGAATTGGAGTTCAAGTTCTGTGCCGGCCTCTGAGAAAGGCAATGAACCGCCCAGACACGCGGGGGGTGGGAATTCGGGTCTCTCTACATGGTAGAGAGTAAAGCCCCATGCACACGAGACGCCGGTGCAAACTCTGCTGAACACACGTTTTTAAAGGCTAAAACCGGCGTTTAAAAACGCCCGTTTTGCCGCGATTTTAGCGGCATTTTACCGCGTTTGCGTCTATAGGCGTTTAGTTAAGAAACATCATAAGACCCTCCCTAAGCTCAAAAAACATTATTATTTAACCATTTCAGCCATTTTGGGAGACCAGCAGCTGAGAGAGCAGCAGTGTACTTGTATTTAGCGTATCACTTGCCACATCATCTGCCACAAGCTGTGGATTGTCCACTTGCCACGTCACCTGATACGTCACCTGGCCACGTCACCTGCCACAAGTTGTGAATTGTCCACTTGCCACGTCACCTGCCACGTCACCTGGCCACAAGTTGTGGAATGTTCACTTGCCACGTCACCTGGCCACGTCACCTGGCCACGTCACCTGCCACAAGTTGTGCATTGTCCACTTGCCACGTCACCTGCCACAAGTTGTGAATTGTCCACTTGCCACGTCACCTGGCCACAAGTTGTGGATTGTCCACTTGCCACATCACCTGGCCACGTCAGCTGGCCATGTCACCTGCCACAAGTTGTGGAATGTTCACTTGTCACGTCACCTGCCACGTCACCTGCCACGTCACCTGCCACAATTTGTGGATTGTCCACCTGCCACGTCACCTGCCACAAGTTTTGGATTGTCCACTTGCCACGTCACCTGCCACGTCACCTGCCACAATTTGTGGATTGTCCACCTGCCACGTCACCTGCCATGTCACCTGCCACATCACCTGGCCACGTTACCTGCCACAAGTTGTGGATTGTCCACTTGCCACGTCACCTGGCCACGTCACCTGCCACAATTTGTGGATTTCCACCTGCCACGTCACCTGGCAACATCACCTGCCACAAGTTGTGGATTGTCCACTTGCCACGTCACCTGCCACAAGTTGTGGATTGTCTACAGTGCAATGCAAGCAATTACAGTTTTTTTCATATTTTTTTGATGGTTTTTCATCATTTGCCATCATTTTTGAGATTTCTAATGTAAAAAAATAGGTCACCTTTAAAAACGCTAATAAACGGAATTGCGGCAAAACGCCGGTACCCGCGTTTTGCCGCGTTTAGCCGCGTTTTGCGTCTGAAACGTGGAAAACTTTTGCGTCTGAACCCATTTTTTTGCTTCTGGAAAAACGAGGTTAAACGCAACTGCCTAAAAACGGCAATAAACGAGACTGTGTGCATGGACACATAGGATAACATTGAATGGGTTCAGGAGCAGTTGAAAAAAGTGTCCAACTGCCTCTGAACGCGCGTTCAACAGCAAATAACAGCGTCTCGTGTGCATGGGACCTAACTGTTGCCATGGCTATGAAGAGGAAACAATTGAATATTGAGGCTGCAAATGGAATGGCAAGTCTATAGTGGGTTCTGTAGGAAGGTGGAGTTCATAAATAGCTGCAGATCTGCAAATCAGCAGCAGGTGGCGGTAAAGCGCAGAGCGCTCTGTTATATCCACCGCCGCCCTCCTGTGCCTCACTATTGGTCAATTAGGTCGATAGGGGCGGGCCCGAACACATGTGTGGAAGTAGTAGAGGCGGGCCCGTCCTCAGGTGTGGGCGTAGTAAGGGGAGGAGGCGAGCCTATCCTAAGTGGGTGTGTTCCGGAGGGGGCGTGGTCATAAACCCACCCTATCTAGGAGGTTTCCTGAGTCGCCCGTGTCAGTAAGCCCGTCCCCATGTAGGCGTGTCCCGTAGTGGGCGGGGTCACGCAGCGTGGTTGATATATCCGGAGGGCAGCGGACGGAGGAGCGATGATCGGTCGGTCAGCGATGGCGATGCGGACGGTTTATGAGTTCACGGGGCGGCTTCTGTCCGGGGAGTCGGTGGGGTTGGATCGGTACCGGGGGAAGATCCTTCTCATTGAGAATGTGGCGTCCCTCTGAGGGACAACCGAGAGGGATTACCGGCAACTCAACCAGCTACAGAGCGACTTCCGGGACCGGATCCAGGTCCTCGGCTTCCCCTGCAACCAGTTCGGGCACCAGGTGAGCCGCAGGATGGAGATGACGGGCAGGGGGCGGGGACCTTCTTCTGTTATTGGTGGTCCCCCATGTCTGTCCTCAGGGATTGGTCACCGGAGGGGACACGGCGCCCAATCGGCTATCATCATCACCATGCCTGATCACTGAGCAGCCAATCAGATTTCATTCCCCCCAATCCAGAGTGCCCTTCATCCACCTACATAGTGCACCTCCAGTCCCCTTCAAATGGGGGGGCCCCTCACCCCCCCATATTCTATCTCCCCATAGAACCCCCCATTTTTCTCTCTCCCCCTATTATTCTATCTCACCCCCATATTCTATTCTATCTCCCCCCCCCCCCAGAACTCCCCATTATTCTATCCCCCCCCATATAGAACTCCCCATTATTCAATCTCTCCCCCATATAGAACTCCCCATTATTCTATCCCCCCCATATAGAACTCCCCATTATTCAATCTCTCCCCATTCTATCTCCTCTACCCCCCCCCCCCCCAGAACTCCCCATTATTCTATTCCCCCCCCATACAGAACTCCCCATTATTCAATCTCTCCCCATTATTCTATCCCCCCCCCCCCAGAACTCCCCATTATTCTATCCCCCCCCCATATAGAACTCCCCATTATTCAATCTCTCCCCATTATTCTATCTCCTCTACCCCCATAGAACTCCCCATTCTATCTCTTCCCAATAGAACTCCTCAATATCCTACCCCCCCCCACCCCATAGAGCTCCTCATTATTCAATCTCTCCCCATTCTACCCCCCCCAGAACTCCCCATTATTCTATCGCCTCCCCCCCCAGAATTCCCCATTCTACTACCCCCCCCCCCTGAACTCCCCATTCTACCCCCCCCCAGAACTCCCCATTATTCTATCTCTTCCCAATAGAACTCCGCATTATTCTATCTCCCCCCCCCCATCTTTTTACTGCCAACCTTTTCCTGCTACCGGCATTTACTGACAGGAGAAAAGCACTTTCTGTTCTCCCATCTTTTCTTCCCCCCCCCCTCCAAAACGGGGGGGGGAGCTAGAATAGGGAGTACTCCTCTCCTTCCAAAGTACTCCCCATTGTCCTATTCCCCTTTCCATTAGCAACCCCATAGTACTCTTCATTATTCTATCTCCCCCTTCCAATAGCACCCCTCATGTCCCCCATAGAACTCCCTATTATCCTATCCCTGCCCCCAAATTCCAATAGCACCCCCTAACACCCCACCCACAGTACTCCCCATTTTCCTATCTTTACCCCATAGAACTCCATTCTCCTATATCCCCCCCCCCCCTCTTCCAATAGGGCCAATCATCTTCCCCAGTAGCCCTGTTCTCCCCCATAGAACTTTCTATTCTATCTCCCCGCCCCAATAGCACCCCTCCTCTCCCCCATAGTACTCCCCATTCTCCTACCCCCCTGGTCTTCCAATAGCACCCATATGGAGGGAAATGAGGGGTGCTATTGCAAGACAGGGGGAGAAGATAGAATGGGGGGGGGTACCCATCTCCCCCCATAGTACTCCCCATTCTCCTATCTTCCCATCTCACCCCCCCTTCCAATAACACCCCTTATCTCCCCCCATAGTACTACTCCCCATGGGTCACATGGTGTTGAGGGGGGGTCACATGGTGTTGGGTGAGGGAGGGTGCCACCTGGTATGTTGGGGGGGGGGGGGGTCACGTGGTGTCATTCCCCGGTCGCACTGCGTACAATCCATCTGTCGGTATGTGGTGTCTGATGTCTGTTTTCTCTCTCCCCGCAGGAGAACACCTCCAACCAGGAGATCCGGAACTCCTTGAAGTACGTTCGGCCCGGAGGCGGTTTTGAGCCGGCGTTCCCTCTCTTCGAGAAGTGCGACGTCAATGGGGAGAAGGAGTTGCCACTGTTCACCTTCCTGAAGTCGGCTCTCCCCTCCCCCAGCGATGACCACGTCTCCCTCATGACCGACCCCAAGTGCATCATCTGGTCGCCGGTTCGCCGCAACGACATTTCTTGGAACTTCGAGAAATTCCTGATCGGGCCGGACGGAGTTCCGTACAAGCGCTACAGCCGGCGCTTCGAGACCATCAACATCCGTTCGGACATCGAGGAGCTGCTGAGGGCGCAGAAATGAACACCGCGTGGCGCGGTGATGGCGGCTCGTGACGCTCCGGAGGGTCCTGCTGGACGCAGGCATCGCCTGCAGCCATTTACTCATGATGCTCCACCTTCAAAACAAGAAGAGGCGGAGCTGATGTTCTGTAAATTGTCTGTAGGGGCTCTGTGGTTGGTGGGATTGCTTTGGGAGAGTCACTTTGTATCCAATAAATGGAATCTTTAAATCATTTGATCTGTTTTCTGTTGTCACTTATTACAGAACTGGTGGTGCCACATTGGCTCCACCCTGAATTCCTTTTGGAGGGCGGGAACGTTAAATTTGGTAATTTTTTTTTTTCGGATTAAGAAAATAAATGCGTGTTGTGTTCCCCGCCTTCTGTGTTGTGACCCCGCTGCTTTACCAATTCTACGTTTTCCTTAACTTATCCTTGGGTAGACCTCATGACATCCTGGACTTTAAGTGGTGTTTGTCTCTTCTGCTGGCTATTCCCTCACATGTAAAAGTGATCATGGCGGCTCGATCAGGGAGCCAGAGAATGAATCTGCCACTGGTGGCGGTTTACCATAGAGCTGGCCATGGACCACCTGGTCCCCGACCATCTCCATCACCCCTGGAGGCAACGTGGTGATTTCACTTCCAGCACCGACAGATGTAAAAAAAAAAAATTTTTTATTTTTTTCTCCATCCCAGACTTTCCAGCTTAAAAAACAAAACTGGTTTTACATCGGTCAGTACTGGGAGTGACATCACATCGCCTTTCCAGCATAGGGGAGAGAGATGGAGACTTGTAGATTCCTTCGTAAAAAGGACCTGTCATGCCCTATCCCTAGTACAAGAGATGTTCACATTCCTTGCAATAGGAATAAAAGTGATCAAAAAATAAAAGGGAAAGTGTAAAAAGAAATCTCAAATTGCCTCAGTCCTCGGATGCTGCCGCCACCATCTTCGGTAAGGGAATCCGGAAATGAAGGCTTCACTTCCCAGTTCCCTACTGCGCATGTGCGAGTTGCGCTGTGCAATCAAAATGGTCCCTCCTGTCTTCCGGAACCCGTGTGTGTGACGGGGGGGGGGGGAGTGGCGTAACTCGTGAGTCTATGCCCGGAAGTGGTGCAGATACCTGTATTATACAGTTATGTGTACCCCCCCCCCCCCCCCGAAAGGTGCCAAATGTGACACCGAAGGCAGGATTCCTCCCAGCTTCTTTGCAGAGTTGCTGGACACACTGTGAGGGTGGTTGCCTCTTTTTAAATCGCCCCCTTACCCTGGTTCAACTTTGTTTTTACCGAATTCTAGCGCTAGATCTCCTCTAACTCTAAACAGGTACCCTGTTAAAAAAATAAATAAAAAAAAATAATGAAAGGGTCACCTATGGATATTTTTTAAGTAGCTTAGTTTGGCGCCATTTCACTAGTGTGTCACTTTAAAGCGTGACAAGGTCGGGTATCTATTTACTCAGCGTCACATCATCTTTCATATTATACAAAAAATTGGGGTAAATTTTTTTATTTTTTTTTTCCTTCCCCCTGCGCAAACACTTAAATAGGTGAAAAATTGTGATCCAAACCTATTGAAATGTGTACACCATGAATGATCAAAAAGGGAAAAAAAAGTCCAACAAATGATGACTAATATGAATCAGTCCAATGGAAAATAAAGTGCAGCATACATACCTCCCAACTTTTCAGATGTCCACCGCGGGACATTCATTCACATTTTTTCCCCTCCCATTAAATTTGATGAGTGGGGGGGGGCTGCCGCGGGACGTAGGTTTTTTTTTTTTTCTTTTTTACACCTAACATCTAATCTGAGTTGTTGAGGGGGGGGTGACTAAGGCCCCTTTCACACTGAGGCATATTTCAAGGCGTTTTTGCGCATAAATAACGCCTGAAATACTCCTGCCCCAGCATTCTCAATGTGAAAGCCCTGAGGGTTTTCACACTGAGGCGGTGCGCTGGCAGGAGACAGAAAAAATCTCCTGCAAGCCGGATCTTTGGAGCGGTGTGGATACCGCTCCTTCCCATTGAAATCAATGGGACACCGCGGTAATACCGCCCGCAAACCGCGGCTATTAACCCTTTTTCGGCCGCTAGCGGGGGGGTTAAAACTGCACCGCTAGCAGCCGAATATCGCGGTAAACACGACGGTATAGGGCGCTGAAAATTGTGCCGCTATACTGTCACCGCATATGCCTGCCCCAGTGTGAAAGGGGCCTTGCCACTGCCTGCCCGACATTCTGATGACTTCTGATCCTCCTTCCATTGCGGGAAATTAGATCCTCTCGCGGGACTGCGGGAAATTAGTGTCCGTGCGGGAAGTTCCCGCAGAATCCGTGCGTGTTGGGAGGTATGCAGCATATAATACCTGAAAGCCGTGAGTAGAAGGAGAGCGGGTGAACCTCAATATTGCACCAAAAACCACACGTGCACCGCCACCATACGAATTGCTCGCTTACCAGAGGCAAGCTTGTATCAAGCCCATAGATATGATTCCACTCCTGGTCTGTGTCACTCTCCAATGACCACGAACAGGCAACCAGATTGGATGAATTCGATATGCCAGACAATCACAGGAATCAGCATGGAGTACCAAGAATAGAAAGACACTCACATAGTGTGTACCGCACTTAGGAGAGAATGAGAGACTTCATGGCAGAGCCAGGACCTCCAGCTGTCAACACTTCTTTCATTGCATTCCCTTGTGAGAACATCAGCATATGGAAAAAAAAAAATTGCAGTGCAAGTACTGTGTGACATAAATTGTAACGACCGCCGTTTTATTCTCTAGGTCAGTGATGGCGAACCATGGCACCCCAGATGTTTTGGAACTACATTTCCCATGATGCTCATGCACTCTGCAGTGTAGTTGATCATCATTGGAAATGTAGTTCCAAAACATCTGGGGTGCCGAGGTTCTCCGTCACTGCTCTAGGGTGTCTGCTAAGAAAACATATATAATATTTGGGGGTTCCGAGTAATTTTCTAGCCCAAAAAAAAAAAGATGGGTTTTTTATATGGAGGAGAGGCATGCTAAAATTGGCTTGGGCTGGAAGTGGTAAATGACATTTAAAGGTGAACTGTCATGAGAGATCATAGGATGACCTGACTTGGCTCTTCTGAAAATACTAGGTGCCTGGCTGACATGCTGATCCTTTAGCTTCACTATTATTCGGTATTTACTAACCCCGAGCAAGTATGTAGATCAGGCGCTCCGCCCTTCCTCTGACTTGCAGCCTTGCCGAAGTTCAGCTATAGAATATTAGCGGCGGAGGCAGCCAGGTGAGCCCACAAGTGAACCGTGTCTCCCCCCCCCTCCCAGCTGTAATTGGGAAGAGAGCACAGAGGATCAGCATAACAGCTGGGGGGCAGCCAGACACTGATGTGACCTAGGATGACTGTCTTGCATTGCAATAAACTTACAGGGCTGCCCTTTGTGACCTCCAGAAAATGCTACTGCCCTGGCTGTCATGCTCATCCCCCAGTTTCACCAACCTGGAAGAAGTACAGATCTGGGCTCTTGCTTGTTCTAGGACAGGGGTGCTCAACCAGTGGCCCGGGGGCCACATGTGGCCCGCGGAGCCCTCTGATGTGGCCCGCGACCGCCTGCTCTGGGATGGAATAGAATAGAATACTATTAAAAGGTTAAGTTTATTACTAAAATCTAGGGCTGTGGAAATTAACTATTAATTCCTCGATTAATCGATTAATTGCTTTGATCGATCAAAATTATTTTGATCGATCAAAATTCAATCAAAATTCTTTGGGCTTGCCGTGTCCATCTGAAGGACTCCTTTGCTGTGCCTTCATATCTGCATGCCGGCGGGACCTTACTGTCTGCCACACGCAAGGGCTGTTACATTTCCCTCTATCAACCTGGGATTCTACAGCCATCCACTGGGAGTTGTGATAGTTCCCTTCACAGGACATCTACATGCCGACGGACTGATGTTAGCCCCTTCTCATCTGGATTCAGCAGTGGTATCATTATACACATTTTTATACCAGTATCATACTTAGATACATGTTTTTATGACTGCTTTTGCTACCATAGATTTTATCTCCAGTGTAATATTTATTTTGTTACCTACTTGAAGACTATAAAAGTTTTAATGCTATTCCCATCGAGCGCTGCCTTTGTGTGTTTTTTGTATCCTGCTATCCATTTTTCCAGTGGTTGGGAGCTGCACTGGGAATCGGCCTGCAAGGAGATCAGCTAAAAGTAGTTGGATATCTATGTGCGTTTATAATTAATCGAAATTAGTCGATTAAAAAAAAAATCGATTAATCGAACACGAAAATTTTAATCAGTAACAGCCCTACTAAAATCACAGTGTATATATGGGGCATATCTGTTCTGCAGTGGTTACTGGGCTGCTTTCAAACTGATCCGCAGGTGCAGAGCAGCGCACCTGCGGGTTACCTGCACTGAGCCAATGACTTCTGTTATTACCTGTGAGTTTGGTGAACTTTCTGAAAATGCACCAAACCTGCAGAATATAATAGAAGTCCAAAGTGCAGAAAAGCCAAATGTACGCTGCGTTGCACCTGTGGTGCGAGTAAACCGCAGCGCATCAGTGTGAAAGCAGCCATGGGCCCCTTTTACACGGTCAGTCCAACCCAATCAGACCCTCCATTCACCTCTAAGGAGTGGCAGATGTAAACCGACTTGTGTCCTAACTCCGATCCGGCTGCGTCTGTAGAGCGGACACGGACCTGCCATCCGCCCGATCCGCTCATTGTGGCCCGCGACCAGTTACCAAGTCGCTTAAGTGGCCCTTGTGCTTCAAAAGGTTGGACACCCCCTGTTCTAGGACTTTCTGATCGACAATTGTCCCGGGTCAGTGACCTGGGAAGTATTGGAAGCCAGGGGATCAGCATGACAGTACTTTAAGACTAAAGTCTCGTACACACGATCGGACTTCCAGCGGACTTTTCCGTGGATTTTGGTCCGAAGGGCGTTGGCCGTGAACTTGTTCTGCATACACACGGCACAACATTTTCAGCCAACATTCACCAAACCACGTGTTTTTTCAGCTGTTTACCGCCACCCATTGGGCAACTTCTGCTATTGTTGGCTGATGTTTAGCATTGGTTCTGAGCATGCGTGTTTGTACTTTGGATTTTAGTTGGACAGACTTGTGTGCACACGATCGGATAATACGACATAACAGATTTATTTCCAGACAGTTGGTGAGCAGGAACAGCCAACATTTGTTGTCGTTAATTTAGCCAACAATTGTCTGATGGAGCGTACACACGGTCGGATTATCCGACACGACACATCCGTCAGACAATTATGGCCATAAAATTGAATCCTGGGTACGAGGCTTAGGAGCTCAGTGGTAGTCGTGGCCTCCATGGATGGTCATATGTTGAATTCTGCGGAGATCAGAGTCGTGTCTGTGGCTGATAAGACGGAGAAGACACAAACAAGGTCCGCTCCTCCCATACTGAATGTTTTGGTGGAGCCGGCGGTGACGTGGTTAAAGTGTCCCCAGCAGACATTTGTTAATCTCCTTCAGAGCAGAATCCGTGGATTTCCTCCCGAGGCCTCAGATTTGTGAGTCACAATTCCTACTTCCTTCCCGGAGAAGCCGGAGTCACAGTGAGTCAGCACAATGACTGCCAAGGAGTGTAGGGAGACCGTACATGGCAGGAGCTGGGGGAGGGAAAGGGGTCTGTCCATGCTGGGAGATGTAGTTCTCTCTCTGGAGGAGGTTAAGGTGTCTAAGCATAGGCGTGCGCACAGGGTGTGCCAGGTGTGCCCAGGCACACCCTAATCACTCTCTGCAGTGCAGATTTCCCCTGCTGCCCGGTGCCCCCTCCCACAGCATGGCTGGCTTTCCTCCTCTCCCATTGGCTACTGAAGTAAGCACACATAGATGATATTTCAGGATGAGTGGGGGAAGCGGTCATGTCATTTACCATTCCCTTCCCTTTCTGAATGAACACAGTGAGAGATCGGTGCAGTTTTTTTGAGCTTTCAGGTGCACACCCTAAGGCTGGTTTCACACTGGGGCGGTGGGGGCGGTGGCGGTATAGCGCCGCTATTTTTAGCGGCGCTATAACGTCGGGATTGTTGAGCTATTCGGCCGCTAGCGGTGCGGTTTTAACCCCCGCTAGCGGCCAATAAAGGGTTAATACCACCCGCAAACCGCGGCTACAGCCGCGGTTTGCGGGCGCTATTACCGCGGTATCCCATGCATTTCAATGGGAAGGAGCGGTGGAGGAGCGGTAAACACACTGCTCCTCTCACCGCTCCAAAGATGCGGCTAGCAGGACTTTTTTTACCGTCCTGCTAGCGCACCGCTCCAGTGTGAAAGCCCTCAGGGCTTTCACATTGGAGTGAAAGGAGCCGCTGTTTAGACTCGGTTTGCAGGCGCTATTTTTAGCTAAATAGCGCCTGCAAACTGCCCCAGTGTGAAAGGGGCCTAATGGAACAGGCTGCGCACACCTATGTGTCTAAGAGAAAACGACAACTCCCAACATTCACAGACACCCTGCCCTCCTCCAATTGATGGACAGCTACAACCAGGGCCGCCATCAGGAATTTTGGGGCCCCTTACACAGCTCCAGGCATGGGCCCCCTGGAGCAGAGGAGAACCAGGGGGGGGGTGCCACGAACTGAGAAGTGGGGGGTGCTGCCGCCGAGAATTGTTGAGGTCGGGGGGGGGGGCTTTGGGTGCTGATGAACAAAAATAAAAAACAAAAGAACAAAAAAAAAGGGGGTTGCCATCCGGGACCTCTGGGCCCCTTACAAAAAAAAATATATATATATATATATATTTTTTAAAGAATTATTTTTTATAAAAACAAAGGGGGGGGGGCTTGCCATCCGGGGCCCTGGGGACCTCTGGGCCCCTTACAAAAACATAAAGAAAAGGGGGGGTTGCCATCTGGGCCCCTGGGGACCTCCGGGCTCCTTACAGGTGTACTGCCTGTACCCCCCTGATGGCGGCCCTGGCTACAACTCCCAACGTGTACAGTTAACCTGCCTCCTACAACTCATGTAGCGCTAAAACTCCCAGCATGTACAGACACTCTGCCCTCCTTGCATTGGTTGTGCCAACTTATGGTGACTGTGACTCCTCTATGAAAAGAAAGTGGGAAATCCGCAGATTCCGATCTGAAGGAATTTCACGTCTGATGGGATTTGTGCGAGTCACAATTCCCACTTTCTTCTCAGAGGAGCCGGAGTTGCGAGGAGGGCAGGGTGTCTGTACATGCTGGGAGTTGTAGTTCTCCATCTATTGGAGGAGGGCGGGTGTCTGTACATGCTGAGAGTTGTAGTTCTCTATTGGAGGAGGGCAGGGTGTCTGTACATGCTGAGAGTTGTAGTTCTCTATCTATTGGAGGAGGGCAGGATGTCTGTACATGCTGGGAGTTGTAGTTCTCCATCTATTGGTGGAGGGCAGGGTGTCTGTACATGCTGGGAGTTGTTGTACATGCTGGGAGTTGTAGTTCTCCATCTATTGGAGGAGGGCAGGGTGTCTGTACATGCTGGGAGCTGTGGCTCTCCATCTATTGGTGGAGGGCAGGGTGTCTGTACATGCTGGGAGTTGTGGCTCTCTATCTATTGGAGTAGGGCAGGGTGTCTGTACATGCTGGGAGTTGTAGTTCTCCATCTATTGGAGGAAGGTGGGTGTCTGTACATGCTGGGAGTTGTAGTTCTCTATTGGAGGAGGGCAGGGTGTCTGTACATGCTGAGAGTTGTAGTTCTCTATCTATTGGAGGAGGGCAGGATGTCTGTACATGCTGGGAGTTGTAGTTCTCCATCTATTGGAGGGGGGCAGGGTGTCTGTACATGCTGGGAGTTGTAGTTCTCCGTCTATTGGAGGAGGGCAGGTTGTCTGTACATGCTGGGAGTTGTAGTTCTCTCAGTTGGAGGTGGACAGGGTTTGGGAGATATACAGTAGTTCTTTATCAGATTTCAGTGTATAAGTACCTTGGGTTGGGAATTTGCACCATTACTGATGATAAATCTACAGATAAAGTGAGGATTCCCATTAGAGCAGTGGTTCTCAACTCCTGTCCTCAGGACCCACTAACAGGCCAGATTTTAAGTATTACCTTGGGGAGATGCAGACTAAAATCCTGCAATCCCTGAGCAGCAAATTATATCACCTGTGATGCATTTCAGTTATCTTGCAAACCTGGCCTGTTAGTGGGTCCTGAGGACTGGAGTTGAGAACCACTGCATTAGGGGACATCGCCATCACCCTACAATTCTATGTCCATCATGTCGCACAGAAGACAAACTGCCAATATTCCAGGTACTGAGGAAACTTTATGTGTTTATAAATCAACAACCATCACCGGCAATAAATGAAAATTCCAAAACACAGGAATCTCCTCCAGCCATGCTGAGTGATCACCAGTGGAAATTGGGCACTTTTGGTGCTTTTATGGGTGATTTTTCACCTGCTTGTCTCAGTGCTCTTTGTCTTTGAATGTGTCAAGTTCCCTATAAACATTCTGACGCTTCATTAAAAAAAAGAACCTGTTCTACTGCCCACATCAGCAACGCCAACATCCCATTATGTGTCTGGAGACTGAAAATTAAAAAAATGATTTAAATTCTAAGAAAAATCCAAACAGGGCGGAGCCAACGTACAGAGACGGGAGAGAGAAAGAGAACACTAAATACAAATATGAACTGAATAAATAACCAGTCCTATCCATCAGAGGGGGAATTGGGGTGTAATAGAGGGGCAGAGGGGGGATTGGGGTATAATAGAGGGGGAGGGGGAGTTGGGGTGCAATAGAGGGACAGAGAAGGGATTGGGGTGTAATAGAAGGACAGTGGGGGGATTGGGGTATAATAGAGGGACAGAGAAGGGATTGGGGTACAATAGAGGGACAGAGGGGGGATTGGGGTATAATAGAGGGGAAGGGGGAGTTGGGGTGCAATAGAGGGACAGAGGGGGGATTGGGGTGTAATAGAGGGATAATTGGGGTGTAATAGAAGGACGGAGAGGGGATTGGGGTATAATAGGGGGAACAGAGGGGGGAGTTGGGGTACAATAGAGGGACGGAGGGGGATTGGGGTACAATAGGGGGACAGAGAAGGCATTGGGGTGTAATAGAGGGACAGAGAAGGGATTGGGGTATAATAGAGGGACATAGGGATGATTGGGGTGTAGTAGAAGGACAGTGGGGGGATTGGGGTATAATAGAGGGATGGAGGCAGGGGAGGGCTGGGCCAGGGGGCAGGGTGGCAATTGCCTCCCAGGCCCCCCTAACTTATGTTCAAAATAGCCGGCAGCCGCTGCCCGCTACCATTTTCTTTTTTATTTTGGTCTAGGAAGTCGGGCCGGAGGCATGGCCATGGCGGCCGACCACTAGCTGTTGCATTCCAGGAGTTGTAGTCCGCACTTAAGCTTCCGGTGGGTGGAAAACACAGCAGCGCAGAGGAAACTGCAACTCCCTGGGACCGGATTCTTGGAAGCACGCAGAGGCAGGGCGTGCCAGGGAGTCGGGATGCAGGGCTGCAGGGCTGGGCGCTGGCTGCAACTTGACCCCAAGATCAGGAGCGTTACCCCCCCAGGAGACCGTGGTGTGCAAGGAACTGCTGAGCTGAGATCGCTGAGGTGAGAGACCCTGACACCCCTAGCTGACCCCCCATCTCCCCCCCATACACCCCATGTAACCTGCCCCAGTGATCAGGCTGCATTGATGGGAACTGGAGTTGGCTGCACTGATGGGCACTGGTGAGGCTGCATTGAAAAACCAGGTGGGCCATGGATGGTGAGCTGATTCAGCGGTTCAATGGGCTACTTGACTGGACTTGCCCCCCAGGCCTAAGGCCGCCAGCCCTCCCCTGGACGGAGGGGGATTGGGGTGCAATAGAGGGACAGGGGGGATTGGGGTGCAATAGAGGGACAAAGGGGGGATTGGGGTGTAAGAGAAGGACAGAGGGGGGATTGGGGTACAATAGAGGGACAGAGGGGGGATTGGGGTACAATAGAGGGACAGGGGGGATTGGGGTACAATAGAGGGACAGAGGGGGGATTGGGGTGTAATAGGGGGACAGAGGGGGGATTGGGGTGTAATAGAGGGACAGGGGGGATTGGGGTGTAATAGAGGGACAGAGGGGGGGGGGATTGGGGTAAAATAGGATAGTGGGAGGATGGGAGTATAATAGAGGGACAAAATGAGGGTTTGGGGTCTTTATATCTGGATTCTGATTGGATCAGTGTTGCGTCGGCACATGGTCACAGTATGCAGTAACTCTTGGCTTCGTCCTCTGGGCCCAGAACTGCCTCCATCATGTGACCAGCACCATCCATCATCACGGTCCCCGGGTCGGTGAGGTCCAAGGTTGAAGGTTCTTCATTGTCCAATACGAGGCTGAGAAAGCTGCCAGGACCAAAGATCAGATCCCTGTCCATGTTGTGATCACAGTCCAGTGATCGGGAAATCTGATGGATGAGCATGGAGCTGGTTTTATCTGAGAGAGGAACACAGGTCGTCACTCACCACAATCCTCTACAATTCCATTAACAAATACAATCAATCAATACGGGAAACACTGTGACCAACCAAATGATCTGCTCAGGTTTAATTTTGAACTCCGGGCACAAAATGTTTATTTAAAGCGGTTGTATACCCGCTTAAACTTTTTTTTTTTTTAACCCTGTAAAGCAAAAGGCATAATGAGCTAGTATGCACCGCATACTAGCTCATTATGAAATACTTACCTTAGAACGAGGCATCAGTAACTCACCTGGTCCACGCCGAGGGAGATGACATGTTGCCTCTGCGTGTCTTCCGGGTATCGCGGCTCCAGCGCTTTGAGTGGCTGGAGCCGCAAAGTCGTCACTCCCACGCATGCGCGCGGGAGACTTCTTTTCGGCAAGGTCCGGCGTCTGCCGGGCCTTAAGCCGAAAATTCTCTGTGCGCATGCGCCGCTGCATTCAGCGGCAGTTTGCGAGGGAAATATCTCCTAAACCGTAAAGGTTTAGGAGATATTTTTTTACCTACAGGTAAGCCTTATTATAGGCCTTATTATAGGCTTTCCTGTAGGTAAAAGTAAAAAAAATTATCCTAAATAGCTACAAATGATATAAATCCACATTGTGTGCACCACTTCCTTTACAGACCCAGATATTACCTTGTAAGAGTAGCAGTTACATCATCATTGGGCTGTACTTAACCTGTGCAGAGAGTAGAGCTGTGGGAGGGGCCCAGCAGGTCCCACCCACTACAGGCTGCCTGCAGGAAACTACAGGAGTGGGGTGGAGACAAGACCAGTCACCCTGCACAAGGAGAGAGAGCAGCAGTGTGCGGTCTTTATCACAGGAAGTCTCACACTGGATTACTGCTCAGATCTGGAGGGAAATACACAAATCACACCGAGATTCAGGAAGAATACACATGACCGATGGAATTGGACAATAGTTGCTGATCCCGGAGTTCGAATTTAAAGACCTCTAGAGACAAAATAATGAAATCTCGTATTTTGGTACAGGGGGTACAGGTGTCATTCCATACTTGGGGGCCCCATACTATACTCAGGTGTCATTCCATGGCTCCAGGGGCCCCATACTACACTCCGGTGTCATTCCATACTTGGAGGCCCCATACTATACTCAGGTGTCATTCCATACTTGGAGGCCCCATACTACACTCAGGTGTCATTCCATACTTGGAGGCCCCATACTACACTCAGGTGTCATTCCATACTTGGGGGCCCCATAATACTCTAAGGCTTAATTCCATACTTGGGGGCCCCATACTACACTCAGGTGTCATTCCATGGCTCCAGGGGCCCCATACTACACTCCGGTGTCATTCCATACTTGGAGGCCCCATACTACACTCAGGTGTCATTCCATACTTGGGGGCCCCATAATACTCTAAGGCTTAATTCCATACTTGGGGGCCCCATACTACACTCAGGTGTCATTCCATGGCTCCAGGGGCCCTGTACTACTCTCCGGTGTCATTCCATACTTGGGGGCCCCATAATACACTCAGGTGTCATTCCATACTTGGGGGCCCCATAATACACTCAGGTGTCATTCCATACTTGAGGGCCCCATAATACATTCAGGTGTCATTCCATACTTGGGGGCCCCATACTACACTCAGGTGTCATTCCATACTTGGGGGCCCCATACTACACTCAGGTGTCATTCCATACTTGGGGGGCCCCATAATACACTCAGGTGTCATTCCATACTTGGGGGGCCCCATAATACACTCAGGTGTCATTCCATACTTGGGTGCCCCATAATACACTCAGGTGTCATTCCATACTTGGAGGCCCCATACTACACTCAGGTGTCATTCCATACTTGGGGGCCCCATACTACACTCAGGTGTCATTCCATACTTGGGGGGCCCCATAATACACTCAGGTGTCATTCCATACTTGGGTGCCCCATAATACACTCAGGTGTCATTCCATACTTGGGGGCCCCATACTACACTCAGGTGTCATTCCATACTTGGGGGCCCCATACTACACTCAGGTGTCATTCCATACTTGGGGGCCCCATACTACACTCAGGTGTCATTCCATACTTGGGGGGCCCCATAATACACTCAGGTGTCATTCCATGGCTCCAGGGGCCCCATAATACTCTTAGGTCTCTTTTCATGCTGGGGGACACTCTCGGGTGTCATTCCATTACTCTGGGGGCCCCATACTATTCTCAGGGAACGTCAGCTTCCATCTGAGCCTGCTCACACAGGTCCTCTTTATCGGTAATAGTGTGGAGGTCACTCACCGATTAAATCGTTCAGACCTTGGGAGGTGTTAGTTGGGTTCAGATCTGCGGGAAGCTCCTCTGACCTGGATGGTGAGAAGAGACGAGAGACGGGTGACATCCCCAAACAAACGATACAAGAAAAATATCTTCAACATGACAGAGGAGGCAATCCTGGGGGGGACTACAACCCACCCTTCTCCAAAAACAGGAGCACCTGTGTGGGGGGCAAATGTGTCAGATCCACGATTGGCTGTTATTTCCCAAAATGGACCAACTAAAACGGGCCATGAAAATCCTGCTGGTGTACCTCATACATGATAAACCTTAGGGTGGCCATACACACTACAATCTGTAATAGGAGGACAGGCCTAAATCTTCCATTCACTTTGCATCCAATCATGCAGGCCCTTCAAATGACCATACACTGTGCAATTGGACTGTACAATCTCCTTTAGATTTACCATCAACTGTGTAGTGAAAGGGCCTGCCTGATTGGATACAAATTGGTTGCATAGATTGGGTCGGTCCTCATATCATAGTCCTGGTAAATCTAAAGTTGATTGTGCAAAGATTGTAACGTGTATGTGTAGCGCCCTGCTCCTGATGACCAGGCGCTATGTTAAATTTAGTGGGTGTCTAAACTGGTATTAGCTCAGACTTTGTAAATAATTAAGGCTAAATCAGCCTCTGTTCCGGCTATGGCTTTGTTGGAGGGACTTCCCACTGTTTGCCTGTGGGTGGCATTGCCACCCCAGGCCAGTGTTGGAATACAAGCAGGCCAGAGTGAATTGGGTACTTTCCCTCAGGAACAGCCCAGTGGGAGTGGTCTCCCTGCTGGGCATGCTGGGGAGGGGTGCTTAAGGGGCGCCATTTTACTGGGCTCTTCTTCGCCTCGTGGCCCTCCTGGCTCGAAGTATGTGTTACTGGAATTTCAACCTCGGAGCCACGCTGGCCCGAGGCTGCATCGCTGCCAGGTAGGCCCAGTTGTCCTGACTGGGGCCTACACTTTGAAGGTGATCCTGTGCTGTCCGTCCTGCGGCAGGAAGCCACTCAATGGAGGAAACCAGGGGAGGACCTGGCCTGGGGAGGACCAAGCGGAAGGCTGGTATCTTGCGGAAGGCCTGGTGACCCTATTGGAGGATGCACCGTAGCTAATGTTACCTTACAGTCTGCCAGGTTGGCTTAAAGGCTCTTAGACTGTAAGGCTGGATATCCGGGTACTAAAATCCTGTGGCAAAGGATCATTGAACAGTTCAACTTAATCGTCCTTAAGGTTTGTGGCAGAGACTGTTCTTTCTTATTCGTTCATTCCGGCTGCTAGGCCAAGTGAGAGGGGCCTATCCGGGTGAGCAATACCCACTCGAAGGAGAGTGGCGAGTGAGACTTTGTACCTTAGGAGTTTTCCCCAGTGATCTGCTGTGTGTGCCTGAACCTTCCCCTGACCCTCCATCCCTCTACCTATGCAAGTTTGTTTGGAAATAAAGCCTGAAGAAAAAGGATTCATAACTTGTGTGGACATTGAAGTTACTATAGACTCTCATCCCCTAGACCAGGGGTCTTCAAACCCTCCAGGTGTTCAGAAACTACAATTCCCATCATGCCTAGTCATGTCTGTGAATGTCAGAGTTTTGCAATGCCTCATGGGATTTGTAGTTCTGCAACAGCTGGATGGCTGTAGTTTGAGGATCCCTGGCCGAGACAACGAATGTTGAGGTAACGTACAAGGCCCAAATCTAAACCAGCAGCTCCTACGGGGGTGTGCTACATATGGTAAGCCTAAAGAAGGTTGTACAATGAGATTGTAATGAACAGCTGTAGGTGGGCCACACACACACAGAGAGGACGGGATGTCAGAAGATTTGATGATCACACAATTTTCGGCACAAATTCGCCATAAAACTGCATGAGATGGAGAAAACCGAAAATAGGCGCCGCCATTGTTTCTCAAATCTGATTGTCATTGAATGTGCTGCCGCAACGTGTGAGAGTGTTTGATATGAACAGATTGATATCTGGGTGAAGATTTTGGTGAAATTGAACGCACCTTTTCTTCCCAGCACCATATTAATACTCAATACCTCCGATAGTGTTTAGCGCGCGCGCCGCGGCCCTGGCTCTGTGTCCGTGTGATCATTCCTGGCCAATCCCCATTCATCACAGTGAATCTAAAGGTGGTGCTGGGGATGCTCTGCGTCCCATTGGGGAGATTTATCTTAATTTCTTGCCCTGCAGACACAACAGGAAGTGAGACAAATTCCCACCTTAGGGGGTCACTGGAACAGGTGTCCCCATTGAAAGATTTCCCCTCACTTCCTGTATGGGTGACAACTAACATTTTGGAGCTCCTATCATTTCCTGTCTTGGTGATACCAGGACACATAGAGATTAAATCTCCCCCTCCCTTGAAACACATTGATCTGTACACGGTCATGGGGATGTCATACCTGCACTCGCTCCTTGTGGGAGATCTCTGGATGGCGGATGGAGGCGTAACTTTTTCTTTTTTGGAAGATGTCTTCGCCTCCTTAGTGGTCTGGCAGGTCCGTGTCGCCTCCTTGGTGTTTTCAGTGAAGGATGGGCCCCTGGGCTGGCTGTAGTGGTGGTTGGTGGGGCCAGAGCGAGACCTGTCCTGATTGGTCGGTCGGTGAGCGTTCTCCAGAGCTCGTGTGATGGCGGCAGAGAGCTTCTGCCGGCATCTCATCACCTTCTCCGACATGGCGGCTGCCCCGGAAACAAACAGCCTGCTTTACACCCCGATAGTGTCTGTGTCACCCACTGCAACCAATCAAGATCGCAGCTGTCCAGTGCAAGTTAAGTAGGCTGAGCTGGTTGCTGTGGGCAACAGACACAGTGCAGGTAGGTAGACTGCGCTGGTTGCTATGGGCAACAGACACAGTGCAGGTGGATAGGCCGAGTTGGTTGCTATGGGCAACAGACACAGTGCAGGTGGGTAGGCTGAGCTGGTTGCTATGGGCAACAGACACAGTGCAGGTAGGTAGGCTAAGCTGGTTGCTATGGGCAACAGACACAGTGCAGGTGGGTAGGCTGAGCTGGTTTCTATGGGCAACAGACACAGTGCAGGTAGGTAGGCTGAGCTGGTTGCTATGGGCAACCGGCACTTTACAGTGGAAACAAATCCAATGTAATAGTTTCCAAAACAGTTCCAGTTAAAAGCGTAACTAAACCAAATGTTCCCCAAGACCTGCCCTGAATAACACCTGACACAGTTGTTTGTGCTCTCCGCCGAATTGTCAGGTCATCAAATGGCTGGTGTCATCACTGATCACAAGTGCAGCACCATGGCAACTGCAGATGAAACAGAAGCCAAGATGGCGGCTTCCTTGGCTGTAAAGGATAGGAGGGTTTAGATCCGCTTTAGGTCACACCTCCGCTGATAACAGGATCCGGTGTGCCTTTAACTGAACTTTCATGCCTTCCAATGACTGGTGTCGTAGCTGGTCACATGAGGCACCATGGCAACTGCAGACGTAAACAGAAGCCAAGATGGCCACCATCCTCAGTGGACAAACTTAGTTCTTCTTTAAAATGTGCAGCCAATCAGATGTCGGTATTTATTCCCTAACATGGACTAAATGAAAGCTGGGATCTGATTGGTTGTTATGGTTTGGTCTACAATGGTTTGATAACAATATCTCCTGTAACAGCAGTTTCCTATCTGAGGTAAAGAGGTGACACCGGGCTGGTAAATCGGGTGATTGGTTAAGATACGATGGCTGGAAGGCCGGGATTATTTCCCATTAAACAGGCAGCTGTAGATGGGGGAGGGGGATCAGGGTGCATGTGGGGAGGTGGCAGTAGTGACCCCTGGACATGGTGGGTCCCTGGAATTGGAGGGGGGAGGGGTGGATTCTTATGAACAGAGCATGTAGGACAGTTCACGAGGACTACATAAATGTTTGGGTGACTTGACACGTCTATTGTAGTCAGAGGGTGCAGGGTCCATCCCCCTGGACCTCAGAGTGCCTCAGGAGAATTTGGTACGCCATCAATTTTGAGGGTGGATTCAGAGGACAATAACAGGATCAATTCTTAAAGATTTTCACCACCATAAGGAAAAGTAAGGGTCTCACCACTGAACCTTGGGGTACACCACGACCAATACTGAACCTTGGGGTACACCACGACCAATACTGAACCTTGGGGTACACCACGACCAATACTGAACCTTGGGGTACACCAATACTGAACCTTGGGGTACACAACTACCAATACTGAACCTTGGAGTACACCACTACCAATACTGAACCTTGGGGTACACCACTACCAATACTGAACCTTGGGGTACACCACTACCAATACTGAACCTTGGGGTACACCACTACCAATACTGAACCTTGGAGTACACCACTACCAATACTGAACCTTGGAGTACACCACTACCAATACTGAACCTTGGAGTACACCACTACCAATACTGAACCTTGGGGTACACCACTACCAATACTGAACCTTGGGGTACACCACTACCAATACTGAACCTTGGGGTACACCACTACCAATACTGAACCTTGGGGTACACCACTACCAATACTGAACCTTGGGGTACACCACTACCAATACTGAACCTTAAAGGAAAACCACTACCAATACTGAACCTTGGAGTACACCACTACCAATACTGAACCTTGGAGTACACCACTACCAATACTGAACCTTGCTACAGACCTCTACCAGAACTAAACCTTGAGGTACACCCAGTTTGCATGTGAGCGCTATACAAGTCACTCATTCTCATTCACCGTGGTTCTGGCCATTCACACAGCCGGAGCTCACGAACCTGGAAGGAAGACCGGGTGAAGATGGCAGCGCCGGGTATCTGCGACAGCGCTGTGCGGGAGGAATCTGCTTTACAGGCAAGTCTGTCATAATGTGCTAATATGCAGTGCATACAGGGGAGGGCTGGCGGCCTTAGGCCTGGGGGGCAAGTCCAGTCAGGTGGCCCATTGAACCGCCGAAACAGCTCACCATCCATGGTCCATCTGGTTTATCAATGCAACCTCACCAGTGCCCATCAGTGCAGCCAACTCCAGTGCCCATCAGTGCAGCCAACTCCAGTGCCCATCAATGCAGCCTGACCACTGGGGCAGGTTACATGGGGTGTATGGTGGGGGAGATGGGGGGTCAGCTAGGGATGTCAGGGTCTCTCAGCTCAGGAGGTCCTTGCACGCCACGGTCTCCTGGGAGGGGGGGTTAAGGCTCCTGGGGTCAAGTTGCAGCCAGCGCCCTGCCCTGCGTCCCGACTCCCTGGCACGCCCTGCCTCTGCCTGTTTCCAAAAATCCGGTCCCAGGGAGTTGTAGTTTCCTCTGCGCTGCTGTGTTTTCCACCCACCAGAAGCTTGAGTGCGGACTACAACTCCCGGAATGCAATAGTTAGTGGTTGGCCGCCATGGCCATGCCCCTGCCCCTGCCCCTGCCCGACTTCCTAGACCAGAATAAAAAAGAAAATGGTAGCTGGCAGCGGCTGCCGGCCATTTTGAACATAAGTTTGGGAGGCAATTGCCACCCTGCCCCCTGGCCCAGCCCTCCCCTGAGTGCATACTAGTACATTATGATGTAAACCTGCAGGGGGGCCCAGTTATTTTTTTTTATTTCAGTGGTGGTTTACTACCGCTTTAATAACGCTGAGCCTTGGGGTACACCCCTAAGAACACAGAATTTTGGGATAACCACCATTACTGAACTCTGGAGTACACCAAGAACAAGACTGGACTTTAGGGTACCTCTCTAATAACCTGAGACCATACATGGTATGAATCATTAATATCTACGCTCGGCATTTGGTCTTCAATATTTTTTTTTTGCCATTTACAGAAGAAATTTCTCAAATCTTATACAACTTACTGATTAGTCATCTGTTGAGATCTGTGTCATAGCAACGTCTAAAAACACTCCATCCACATCCTCCACTTTACTTCCTCATAAAATAAAAGATTTGTTTGATAACTTCGGTCTTTCATTACTCAATGTTGACTATCACGTATAATATTGTTTTCTAACAGATACTTCTGTATTTGGACCGATCTCAGGCTGAAGCAGCCCTTTGCTAGCCTGTATCTGGCCCTTGGGGCACTTTTCTTCCAAATGATATGAGGCACTATTCCTCCCACAGACACCAACAATGGGGCACTATTCCTCCCACAGACACCAACAATGGGGCACTATTTCTTCCACTGATACCAACAATAGGGCACTATTCCTCCCACAGACACCAACAATGGGGCACTATTTCTTCCACTGATACCAACAATGGGGCATTATTTCTCCCACTGACACAAACAATGGGGCACTATTTCTTCCACTGATACCAACAATAGGGCACTATTTCTTCCACTGATACCAACAATGAGGCACCATTTCTTCCACTGATACCAACAATGTGGCATTATACCTTCCACGATACCAATGATGTGCCCTATTCCTCCCCCTAAAACCAATGATGGGGCACTGTTCCTCCCACTAATACCAATGATGGGGCACTATTCCTTCCACGGATACCAATGATGGGGCACTATTCTTCCTACTGACCCCAACAATGTGGGACTATTTCTTCCACTGATACCAACAATGGGGCACTATTCCTCCCACTGACACAAACAATGAGGCGCCATTTCTTCCACTGATACCAACAATGGGGCACTATTCCTCCCACTGACACAAACAATGAGGCGCCATTTCTTCCACTGATACCAACAATGGGGCATTATACCTTCCACCGATACCAATGATGGTGCACTATTAGTCCCCCTAAAACCAATGATGGGGCACTGTTCCTCCCACTGATACCAATGATGTGGCACTACTTCTTCCACTGACACCAACAATAGGGCACTATTCCTTCCACTGATACCAATGATGAGGCACTCTCTCTTCCTACCAACCACCAACCCTGAGGCCACGTTTACCCTCACTGATGCTGGGCCCAGGACATTTTCTACCCACAATCGGGGCAGCCATCTGAATTTTGGGGCCCCTTACACAGCTTCAGGCATGGGCCCCCTGGAGCCGAGGAGAACCGGGGGGGGGGGGGGTGCTGCCGCCGCGAATTGAGAAGAAGCGGGGGGGGGGGGCTGCCGCAAATTCAGAAGCGGGGGGGGGGGTGCCACGAATTGAGAAGCAGGGGGTTTGGGTGCTGGCAAACACAAAAAAAAAACAGAAGAACAAAAAAACAAAAAAAAGGGGGGTTGCCATGCAGGGCCCTGGGGACCTCTGGGTCCCTTACATAAAAAAATTTTTATAAAAAAAAAAAAGGGATATTTCCATCCGTGGCCCTGGGGCCCTTACAAAATAAAAGAAGAATATTAAATAAAAAAAAAAAAAAAAAATAAATTAATAATTTTTTTTTTTATAAAAAAAAAAAATTAAAGGGAGATTTCCATCCGGGGCCCTGGGGACCTCTGGGCCCCTTACAAAAATAAATAAAATAAAAAAATAAAATCTACTGGAGATTTTAGTCAACTAAATATGACTAAAACGAAAACAACTGCAGAAGACTAAAATGGGACTAAAATGCCATTTTAGTCCTAAGACTAAAACTAAATCGAAATTTGCTGCCAAAATTAACACTGGGGGATTGTCTCCCTCAGGTAAATCACTTGTTTTTAGTAAAGAATAACATTCAGGATGTAGTATTTTGTATGCTGTCAATTACTTGATCATAAGTTCACATCCTGTAGTGGTACTATGCTATACATATTATGGTATAGCTGAATTCATTTCAAATTTTGGTAATATATGTTATTTGTAGATATTTTTATTAGAGGTCGACCGATATGGGTTTTTCTCTGGCCGATGCCGATATTTAGAAATCGGGGCGGCCGATGGCCGATACATGTTGCCGATTTTTGCGGCCGATTTTTTTTCTTTTTCCTTCATCTCATAAAAATCTAGGGTGGAGAGGTGGGGAGGAGGTTATTGTTTAGGGTGGAGAGGTGGGGAGGAGGTTATTGTTTAGGGTGGAGAGGTGGGGTGCAGCCTATCAATGTCCATCAGTGCCACCTCATCGGTGCCCAGTGCCAAGCTCAGCAGTGCCCAGTGCCAAGCTCAGCAGTGCCCAAAGCCAAGCTCAGCAGTGCCCACCAGTGCCCAGCTCATCAGTGCCCAGCTCATCAGTGCCCACCATTGCCAAGCTCACCAGTGCCCACCAGTGCCCAGCTCACAAGTGCCCACCAGTGCCCAGCTCACAAGTGCCCACCTCACAAGTGCCCAGCTCAGCAGTGCCCAGTGCCAAGCTCAGCAGTGCCCAGTGCCAAGCTCAGCAGTGCCAAGCTCAGCAGTGCCCACCAGTGCCCAGTTCATCAGTGCCCACCAGTGCCCAGCTCACCAGTGCCAAGCTGTCATTCACTGCCACCTCATCAGTGCCCACCAGCGGAGCGCTCCCGACTCCCTTCTGTACCCTTGCATGGCCAAAGACTGTTCCATTCGTCCCCTGACGTGCTGCGCGCCCAGCCTCCAGACTACAAACCCCAGAATGCAGCGCGGCCGGGAACAGCCAATCGACGGTGGCCGCCGCTGCCGACTTCCTCCATTGGGGAAAAAAATTTAAAAAAAGTCAGCGGGCAGCGGCCGTGATAGCAGCCGTTTAGAATAGACGGTTGGCGGCCGGGGGGGGGGGGGGGGGAGATTTCCACCCAGCACGCCCCTGCCTCAGATCCCAAACAATCGGCCTCTTTACATAATAATCGGCCGATGCCGATTTCTTTAAAAAGGCTAAATATCGGTCGACCTCTAATTTTTATGATCTCAGTGCCGTTGAACAACTAATACCATGTTATTACGGTTGGTTACTTTTGTTTTATTAATTAAATGTTTTTTTGATGAGCGGTATTAGTGACACGGGAGATGAAGTTGAGCAACTTACTTCCGGAGTCACGCCCGCAATAGGGGTATTTAAAACGTGGTGATAGATGTCAGGACTTCAGCCTCCGTTCCCAATAGAATTCCTTGTACGGGGAAACGCGTAGGGTGGAGCAACAAGTCTCTGACGTCATCACGTTCCAGCCAGCTGGTGCGAACCGCGGCTGTGTTTGAAATTGTCTCTGTATCATGGATATCATAACGAAGTCTGCAAATAATTTTTTTTATGAGGAAATACTGCACCATGAGGATTTTTTTTCTCCTTCCTTTCCTTGGTAACTGACTGCCGATGCAAATCTTTGTTGGTGGTGTGTGGAAAACGTGAGTTATAAAAACTGCAAATTCACCTCACTGCAACTGAAGGAGCACCAAGTTACCCGCAGTCTTTGGGATCCAGCTTCATGGTGTCCGACTCTGGAATCTATGATCGATCCGTGTGTGGGGAGCACCGAGGACAGATTGCCTGAAGGCAGGTCAGCCTAGTCCTGAGCCCAATACCATCATCTATCTGGTAAGCAGCCATTTACTTATCAGTAGCCCATTGGATGTGAAGTTTATGATATCAACCTATATGCTTGCCATGATCTTTGCCGCATATGAATATCTTCACAGCAACATTTGTGTTTTCATCTTACCTGGGACTTTATCCAATTCTAGTTTAATATCTTATGGACTTTTACCATACATAGTTCATGTCTGGTTAAGTGTTCACTGTTTTCACTTGCACTTTATAAATATTCATTTTTAGTTTTGTCATGTTCATGTATCACTTTTTTCATCATTTTCTATCACCGAGTAATTAATTGGGTTGCAAATTGTTTTATTTATTTTTTCCACTATTTTTGAGTCTTATTCAGGCTAATTAAATTGCAGCACCCACACCTTTGTAAGTGAAAGTTTTAACCTTTCACTATGTGAAGGAATGTAATGAGCATAATAATAAATTAGAAAATGTCTATTTTCTATGCATCTTTACTATACTATAAAGTCTATATTGCTTTTTCATGTACACCACTGCTGTAATCCTTCCTTACTCAAATCAGCCTCTAATAACACCCCCTCCCACCGAGAAAACTGGAGAAGACAGAAATGGCGGATACCCACTTCTCCCACACATCTTTAGGAATGCGGAAGTGAAGACAGATCAGAGGGACAACCAAGCTTGACCATCACATTTTTGTACTCTTCTTGTATTTCAGCCAATCAGATGTGCTTTCCAGTTTTACATTAACATAATAGTGACGTATCATGATATGTGTAAAAAGTTTAGTACTGCCTGTAATAAAAGCATTAGATAAGGAAGTAACGGACCTGCACGGACGTGTCGGAGTCTTACTTTCAGCGTGCACGCAAAAACTTTACAATTCGGAACAGTAGTAGAATCCATACTAACCCCTTTGTGGTTAAACGACCATTACAAATGGCGCCCAACCAACTATCCAATCAATTCCCACTCTCAGAGTAATACACACACACACACACACACACACACCTTGTGTTTAGTCACTCAGCTCAAATTCAGAGGGCAGCGCTGATTTTTTTCATTTATTATATTTTTAATTTGATAGAGATTCCAAGGATATTGACCGTGCAGATGCTATCATTTTAACATATTTATCCAACTATGAATATGGTGGCCCCCTTTGAATTTACTGTGAATATTAAATGTTTGTAAACCTGTTATTACCAATGATTGCCAGGTTAGAAATTGGCACCTGGTTATTGGTGAATTTCTTTGTACATGGATTTCAATGTATGTAAAACATGTTTTTATGTGTAGCGGACCCCCAAAACTGGGGTCGCTATGCCTAAATTTAGGGGTTGGCCTGAGCAAATAGTTAGGCTCAGGCTGTTGAAATTCTTTCAATAGGCCTCTGCTCTGTTGTGATGTTGTCTGGCAGTACAATTCTCTGTGACCTGTAGGTGGCGCTGTCGCCCAGGTCTCGGGTCAAACCACAGGTGGCATTACGGCGCTATTGGGTGTCCTCTCTCGGCAGCTGTGCAGTGGGCATGGTCTACCCGCTGTGCATGCTGGGAGAGGGTACATAAGGGGCAGACGCCATTATTCGGGGAGCAGTTTGCGCCCTTTGGCCCTTCAGGCCAGGGGTGCGTGTGTGTGTTCAGTCCCGGGCACCTTTAGCCTGAGGCTGCATCGTTCCAGGTAGGCCCAGCACCTTTAGCTGAGGCCTACACCAGAAAAACAGCGGAGTCCCAGGCTACCCGTGGGAGGGTGACCCGCTCATGAAGAGAGGAAACCAGGGGAGGACCTTACGGAGATCGGTGAAGGAAGTCGCTGTCTCGGGAGAGGCCTGGTTACCTGACAGAGGGAAGGATTCCATTAGCCAAAAGCCTTGTAACGTGCCCCATTGGCAACTAAGGTCTTAAGTGTTACAAGTGCTGGGAAGTTCGGGACTTAGAGGCCAACATCCTGATCGTATCCTTAGGAAAAGAACTTGAAAGTGAATGTTCGTGCTCCACACCAGCTGCTAGGACCGTGAGAGGGGACTATCCGGGTGAGCAAAACCCACTCAGGCTTGAGCGGCAACAAGGGTAAATAAGTGCCGCTTGCCTGAACCTGCCTCCCTGTTCAACTCTCTCTCTATCTCCAATCTTTCCTGTCAAGTTGTGAGCAAGAAAAATAAACTCTTTTATTGGGTTTAATACTGTTTGGACGAGAGAGAGAGAGAGAGAGAGAGAGAGAGAGAGAGAGAGAGAGAGAGAGAGAGAGAGAGAGAGAGAGAGAGAGAGAGAGAGAGAGAGAGAGAGAGAGAGAGAGAGAGAGAGAGAGAGAGAGAGAGAGAGAGAGAGAGAGAGAGAGAGAGAGAGAGAGAGAGAGAGAGAAGACTTTTTTCATACACTCTAGGGACAAGAACCAATGGAAGGAGGTAGCTCGCTGCAGGACCCAAAACTGTTAACACCGCTCACCCTCTACAAGATGGAGGACACTGGGCATGTGGCATGGTGTGTCCCACTCTGCAAGTGGAGGTAAGCAGGAGAGAGAGGGATTGGTGTGCTACATATGTATCATTAAATTGTATATTTTCCACCATTCCATTCATTTTGTCATCTTGAGCTTCAGATAAAGTCCCATTTCTTTGTTTGCATCATTGCTGCCCCCTGCCGCAAATGGTGCTTTTATCGTCAAATGACAGGGATGGAGGCACATGGACTTTACCCAGTCATGGCTTCATTTAAAGTCCCAAATTTCCCGATCCCCCTCTTTTCAGTCTTGACTATAGAAGGTAAACTTTCCTATTGGGTGAAGACACATTTTTTTTCCTTTATCAATAAGGGCACCACACTGGCCTGGCTAAGTCAGACAGCAGCATTTTTCAACACTGATGTACCCTTCGAAATAACTTTCTGATTAATAATTACTATATCTACAGCTTGTTACATTTTGGCAGTGGGAAGAATCCCAACACTCACAGATGGCAAAAAAAAAAAAAAAAAAAGCATGGGTGACAATGGTTACTTATTTGAGAGGCAAAAATTGCTCAAAGAACCCGTAGCGACCTTTGGAGAAATCCTGGCTGAGAAAGGCTGCATTAGAGTCTCTAAAAATGAGAAACAATGGCTGAGAGATAACTGAACTCAGCTCTCTGAGTACACATGGGTGCAAGCCATCTGGTCCAGGGTATTTATTCACCTTTGTTTGTTTCTGGACCATAGTGATGTTAAGGCAGTGTTTCTCAACTCCAGTCCTCAGGGCACACCAACAGGTCATGTTTTCAGGATTTCCCTCAGATGAAACAGCTGTGGTAATTACTAAGGCAGTGAAACTGATCAAATCCCCTGTGCAAAATAATGGAAAGCCTGAAAACATGACCTGTTGGGGTGCCTTGAGGACTGGAGTTGAGAAACACTGTGTTAAGGCAACGCAATGTCTTCATATCATCCTCATACGGTACTTCAGCTCAGGCTGCTTCTTCATATGGAAAATTCTGAAGAATCCTCAACAGGTTTTACTTCTCTATTTACACAGCGACCGACTCTCACTTCCCATTCTGTAGGCAGTTCATGTGATCAGACGTTTGTCTTTTTGCTATGATTTTTTTGGTTCTTTTTCTCATCTCTATGCCTGAGATATGAGAAAACAGCAGAGCACTTCCTGAGGTGCCATCACCTATTTATTTCGGTGTAATAAAGTGCTGTTGGCATTACACAGCTTTTATATGGCGCCATGCCACACCCTGGCCTCCGGCACATCCCACCCAGCAATATTGCTACACATTCTGCTCCACATATCTGGCCTGACCTGGTTGCAGACAATTGTTCTGGGTCTCAGAATAAACAATTACTGTTTATCTACCTATAAAGATTGTTACGCAAGAGTCACACAACTTTCTACCAGGACCCACATCTTATTCTAGTTGGATTCAATTAGAAGAATGTGAGAATTTTGGGAGAAACAGTACAGGAGTCAGGTATGTGTAGGACAGGGGTCAGTAGTTTGTAGGGCAGAGTGCAGAGGTCTGTAATGTAGGGTGCAGGGGTCAGTAGTGTATGGAGCAGAGCATGAGTGTCAGTATTGTGTAGGACAGAGCACAGGGGTCAATGGTTTGTAGGGCAGAGTGCAGGGGTCAGTAGCAGAAATGGCAAAGAACATGGATCAATAGTGTGTAGGGCAGGATGAAGGGGGTCAGGGGAGGGAGAGGGCGGTCAGTAGTGTGAATGGCAGAGTGCAGTAGACTGTAGGGCAGAGTACAGTAGACTGTAGGGCAAAGTACAGGGGGCAGTAGTATATAGGGCAGAGCACAGTAGTCTGTAGAGGAGCTCAGGTGTCAGTGGTTTGTAGGGAAGAGTGCAGGGGTCAGTGGTATATAGGGAAGAGTGCAGGGGTCAGTGGTATATAAGGCAGAGTGCAGGGGGTCAGTAGTATGTATGTCACACACAAGCGCCTGGGATGGACAGATGTGGATCTGGGGGGCCCAGGAAGCCATGTCTAGCTGCCAAGTCCCTGTGCCACTCTGCATATGGTGGGCAATTTTGTTTGTAGGGTGGAGTGGCACAGGGACTTGGCAGCTAGACATGGCTTCCAGCACCCTGGGCCCCACAGATCCACATCTGTCTATCCCAGGTGCTTGTGTGTGACATACATACTACTGACCCCCTGCACTCTTCTCTACAGACGACTGACCCCTGTGCTCTGCCCTATATACTACTGACCCCAGCACTCTACCCTACAAACAAAATTGACCACCATATGCAGAGTGCAGGGGTCAGTAGTTTGTAGGGCAGAGTGCAGGGGTCAGCGGCATATAGGGCAGAGATTAGGGGTCAGTAGTATATAGAGCAGAGAAAGGTGTCAGTGGGCTGTAGGGCAGAGTGCAGGGGTCAGTAGTATATAGGGCAGAGTGCAGGGGTCAGTAGTATATAGGGAAGAGAAAGGGGTCAGTAGTTTGTGGGGCAGAAACCAGGGGTCAGTAATATAATCAGAGTGCTTGGGTCAGTAGTATATAGGGCAGAGAAAGGGGTCAGTAATACAGTGCCTTGCGAAAGTATTCGGCCCCCTTGAACTTTTCATCCTTTTGCCACATTTCAGGCTTCAAACATAAAGATATAAAATTTTAATTTTTTGTGAAGAATCGCCAACAAGTGGGACACAATTGTGAAGTGGAACGAAATCTATTGGATTTTTGAAACTTTTTTAACTAAGAAAAAAAATGAAAAGTGGGGCGTGCAAAATTATTCGGCCCCCTTGCGTTAATACTTTGTAGAGCCACCTTTTGCTGCGATTACAGCTGCAAGTCGCTTGGGGTATGTCTCTATCAGTTTTGCACATCGAGAGACTGAAATTCTTGCCCATTCTTCCTTGCAAAACAGCTCGAGCTCAGTGAGGTTGGATGGAGAGCGTTTATGAACAGCAGTTTTCAGCTCTTTCCACAGATTCTCGATTGGATTCAGGTCTGGACTTTGACTTGGCCATTCTAACACCTGGATACGTTTATTTGTGAACCATTCCTTTGTAGATTTTGCTGTATGTTTGGGATCATTGTCTTGTTGGAAGATAAATCTCCGTCCCAGTCTCAGGTCTTTTTCAGACTACAACAGGTTTTCATCCAGAATGGTCCTGTATTTGGCTGCATCCATCTTCCCCTCAATTTTAACCATCTTCCCTGTCCCTGCTGAAGAAAAGCAGGCCCAAACCATGATGCTGCCACCACCATGTTTGACAGTGGGGATGGTGTGTTGAGGGTGATGAGCTGTGTTGCTTTTACGCCAAACATATCGTTTTGCATTGTGGCCAAAAAGTTCGATTTTGGTTTCATCGGACCAGAGCACCTTCTTCCACATGTTTGGTGTGTCTCCCAGGTGGCTTGTGGCAAACTTTAGACGAGACTTTTTATGGATATCTTTGAGAAATGGCTTTCTTCTTGCCACTCTTCCATAAAGGGCAGATTTGTGCAGTGTACGACTGATTGTTGTCCTGTGGACAGACTCTCCCACCTCAGCTGAAGTTCTCTGCAGTTCATCCAGAGTGATCATGGGCCTCTTGGCTGCATCTCTGATCAGTCTTCTCCTTGTCTGAGCTGAAAGTTTAGAGGGACAGCCAGGTCTTGGTAGATTTGCAGTGGTCTGATACTCCTTCCATTTCAAAATGATCGCTTGCACAGTGCTCCTTGGGATGTTTAAAGCTTGGGAAATCTTTTTGTATCCAAATCCAGCTTTAAACTTCTCCACAACAGTATTACGGACCTGCCTGGTGTGTTCCTTGGTCTTCATGATGCTCTCTGCGCTTTCAACAGAACCCTGAGACTATCACAGAGCAGGTGCATTTCTACAGAGACTTGATTACACACAGGTGGATTCTATTTATCACCATCAGTCATTTAGGACAACATTGGATCATTAAGAGATCCTCGCTGAACTTCTGGAGTGAGTTTGCTGCACTGAAAGTAAAGGGGCCGAATAATTTTGCACGCACCACTTTTCAGTTTTTTATTTGCTAAAAAAGTTTAAAATATCCAATAGATTTCATTCCACTTCACAATTGTGTCCCACTTGTTGGTGATTCTTCACAAAAAATTTAAATTTTATATCTTTATGTTTGAAGCCTGAAATGTGGCAAAAGGATGAAAAGTTCAAGGGGGCCGAATACTTTCGCAAGGCACTGTATATAAGCAGAGTGCAGGGGTCAGTAGAGCAGATTGCAGGGGGCAGTGGTCTGTAGAGCAGAGTGCAGGGGGTCAGCAGTATATAGGGCAGAGAAAGGGGTCGGTGGTCTGCATGTATGATGTCTCTAACAAGCACTTGAGATGGACATGTAGGTGGATCTGTGGGGACCAGGGTGCTGGGAGCCATGTCTGGCTGCCATGTCCCTGTGCCGCTTTTCATATGGTGGGTAATTCTGACATTGCATGGCACCTGTGGTACATAACGGATTGCTGGCCCTTGTCCAATAAATACATTTTATCATACTTTACTCATTTGCACGTCTACCCCATTAGAGTAGTCTAAAAGGTTGACTTTTGTTGAAATCCTTCTCTCATTTTTGACTCTGGGATGGGCAGTGTGGGCACCTTGTGCAGATTTCGCCTCCATCAATGGACTCTGTGTAGAGCAAAGAAGATGAACTTCACCTGCCAAGCCCTGGAGCAATAAAGCAGCGGAGCCATTAATGGTCACATTTGCAGGAACGAGGAAACAATCTGAACAATCCATTCCAGGCTCTTCCTGCATTGCAACATACCAGATAAACAAGGAAAGAAATGGCTGAGGGTGTAGCGAGGTCACAGGAAACACCCGACATCTTATAAACCGCCTCCTTGCAGCCTCGCCCATAATTCATTGAGATTTTCTTGTGAAATGTGGAACAGAAAGCTCGGCAGAGGACACATGGTTCAGTGTATTTTCTGATGCAATAGAGGTGCAGCAACCCAGAAGAACTGTACAGGGTACAGACATTCATAGTCTCCAGTATCTGCCCACACATCACCTCTAGTGACAGCAGATTAAATAGCCCCATGGATGCCAGCTGTCAGAATACAATAGCGGGCAGGGGAGGTTCCTCCAACCACAGATGGGGAAACAAGAAAAACCTTAATATACACAATATTGTCAAAAGTATTGGGACACCTGCCCTCACATGAACTTTAATGGCATCCCAGTCTTAGCCTGTAGGGTTCAATATGGAGTTGGCCCCGCCCTTTGCAGCTATAACAGCTTCAACTCTTCTGGGAAGGCCGTCACAAGGTTTAGGAGGGTGTCTATGGAATGTTTGAACATTCTTCCAAAAGCGCATTTGTGAGGTCAGGCACTGATGTGGGCAAGAAGGCCTGGCTCAAAGTCTCCGCTTTAATTCATCCCAAATGTGTTCTATCGGGTTGAGGTCAGGACTCTGTGCAGGCCAGTCAAGTTCCTCCACCCCCAAACTCGCTCATCCATGTCTTTATGAACCTTGCTTTGTGGACTGGGGAGCAGTCATGTTGGAACAGGAAGGGGCCGTCCCCAAAGTGTTCCCACAAAGTTGGGAGCATGAAATTGTCCAAAATGTCTTGGTATGCTGACGCCTTAAGAGTTCCCTTCACTGGAACCAAGGAGCCCAACCCCTGAAAGACAACCCCCACCAAATGATTTGGACCAGTGCACAAAGCAAGGCCCATAAAGACATGGATAAGCAAGTTTGGGGTTAATGAACTTGACTGGCCTGAACAGAGTCCCTGACCTCAACTCAATAGAACACCTTTGGGATGAAGTAGAGCGGAGACTGTGAGCCAGGCCTTCTCATCCAACATCAGTGGCCTGACCTCGCAAATGCACTTCTGGAAGAATGTCAAACATTCCCATAGACACCCTCCTAAACCTTGTGGACGGCCTTCCAGAAGAGTTGAAGCTGTTATAGCTGCAAAGGGCAGGGCCAACTCAATATTGAACACTACGGACTAAGACTCCATTAAAGATCATGTGTGTAAAGGCAGGCGTCCAAATACTTTTGGCAATATAGTGCGTCAGGCTGGTGGTGACATTTTGTGCTGAAAATCACAAACAAACACACAGGATTGTGACCACACTGTCACTATCAGCTCCCAGTCACATTTCAAACATCAAAAGCCAGGACGACAGCCTCCAGGTCACATGATCATTGTGACAGCCAATCACATGATTATGAAGCACAGGAAAAAACCTTTGTTGTGAAGATCCTCTTGAAGGGGTGGCAAGAGTTGGCAGAAAGCGGTTAAAGTGATTGTAAACCTCAGACATGAAATATGAACAAAACATATCCCTCTATAGCAAGGGGTCTCCTAACTTTTTAAACAAAGGGCCTTTAGGGTTCGGGATGTTGGTGTCAGTGGGAGGAATAGTGCCCCCCCCCCCATTGGTGTCAGTGGGAGGGATAGGGGCCCCCCTCATTGGTGTCAGTAGAAAGAAGAGTAGTGTCAGTGGGAGGGATAGGGCCCCCCCCCCATTGGTGTCAGTGGGAGGGATAGGGGCCCCCCTCCCATTGGTGTCAGTGGGAGGGATAGGGGGCCCCCTCCCATTGGTGTCAGTGGGAGGGATAGGCCACCCCCATTGGTGTCAGTGGGAGGGATAGGGCCCCCCCCATTGGTGTCAGTGGGAGGGATAGGGCCCCCCCCCATTGGTGTCAGTGGGAGGGATAGGGCCCCCCCCCCCATTTGGTGTCAGTGGGAGGGATAGGGCCCCCCCCATTGGTGTCAGTGGGAGGGATAGGGCCCCCCCCCATTGGTGTCAGTGGGAGGGATAGGGCCCCCCCCATTGGTGTCAGTGGGGAGGGATAGGGCCCCCCCCATTGGTGTCAGTGGGAGGGATAGGGCCCCCCCATTGGTGTCAGTGGGAGGGATAGGGCCCCCCCATTGGTGTCAGTGGAGGGATAGGGCCCCCCCCATTGGTGTCAGTGGGAGGGATAGGCCCCCCCACCATTGGTGTCAGTGGGAGGGATAGGCCCCCCCCCCATTGGTGTCAGTGGGAGGGATAGGCCCCCCCCCCCATTGGTGTCAGTGGGAGGGATAGGGCCCCCCCCCCCATTGGTGTCAGTGGGAGGGATAGGCCCCCCCCCCCATTGGTGTCAGTGGGAGGGGATAGGCCCCCCCCCCCTTGGTGTCAGTGGGAGGGATAGCCCCCCCCCCCCATTGGTGTCAGTGGGAGGGATAGGCCCCCCCCCCATTGATGTCAGTGGAGGGATAGGGCCCCCCCCCCCATTGATGTCAGTGGGAGGGATAGGGCCCCCCCCATTGTGTCAGTGGGAGGGAT